>APFE030766499.1:83638-115894 GCA_000404065.3 Pinus taeda | reverse complement strand
AAGATCCAACTTGGTGAAGTAAATTGATCCATGCAATTCATCCAGTAATTCATCAATGACAGGAATGGGAAACTTATCTTTAATAGTGAGCTTGTTGAGCTCCCTATAACCTGGACACATGCCATGATCCATCCTTCTTGTGCACCAATACTACGGGAGCAGAGAAAGAAATTTGACTTGGTTGAATTATACCAGCCTCTCGCATTTCTGCAACCATATGTTCAATTTCACTCTTTTGGACATAGGGATATCTGTACGGCCTGATGTTTGGAGGAACACTTCCTGAAATCAAAAGAATAGTATGATCATGATCACGCATAGGTGTGAGACCTTTAGGAGTCTCAAATACCTTGGAATGATTATCCAAGACTTTTTGGAGATCTTGAGAAATAGATGATTCTGATGTGGAAACATCCAGCGAACATAATTGTGCAATTACACCTCTTTGTTCCTTTTTTAGAAGCTTTGTCATACCATTAGAGCTGATTATCTTTCCTGGTTTCACTGCAATACCCCTTAATACAACTTCCTTTCCTTCCATAGAAAATTTCATGAAAAGTTCTTGAAAATTAAAAGCTATTGTACCCAAGGATTGTAGCCATTGGACTCCTATACAACATCAGCACCTCCCATTGGAATGGAAAGCATTGGGCTAGTCAATACATATTCTCCCATGGATAGCTTGATATTATGGCACTTTCCAGAGCAATTTATTGTTCCTCCATTTGCAATCATCACTTGACACTCTGGTGCTGGATACAGGAAGCAATTCAATTCTTTTGCTACCTTACAATGAATAAAATTGTGGGTGCTTCCTGAATCAATCAACACTATTACCTTTTTCTTCTTGATTTGTCCTTCTATCTTGATGGTTTGAGGAGTGGTAATTCCCGCCAATGCATTACAAGATATGGTCAGATTCATTTGTTCTTCATCTGGGCTTTGTTCCTGGAGTATATCCTCTTCTTTTCACATTTCTTGCTCCTTTTCTTCTTCCTCTTCACAATCTATGTAGAATAATTTCTTCTCAGCACACTTATGACCTTTAGTGTATATGCTATCACAACTGTAACAAATCCCTTTTTCTCTTTTTTCTTCCAATTGTTGCGGTGTCAACCTTATAGGTTGTGGAAGACTAGGGGCAACAACACTTCCGTCTTTATAGTTGTGAGTGGTATGCTTCCTGGTTGCCATAATTTTGCTTTCCATTTTTCTTGCTAACCTGAATGCCTTCTCTAATGAATCAGGTTCCCAAAGGCGAACATCATGTTAGATATTATCCTTTAAAGTCCCTATGAACACATCAATCCTATGCTCCTCTGGAATATTTTTTACCCTTATGTTCAATTTTTGGAACTCCTCAATGTGCTCCATTATTGAACCATTTTGTTTGAGACTTATCAATTGGCTAAAAAAGTGTTGCTTTTTGTACCCTCATAATGTGCCATCAATTCTTCCGTAAAAATTGCCCAAGTGATAAATTGTTTACGAGAGCAAAGCCATTGATACCATACAAACTTTGGTTCCAAATATAAAGTTGTCATACGTACCTTTTGTGTGTTTTGCACATTATTGAGATCGAAAAATTGCTCCATCTGTAATATCCATGTTGCGGGATCCTTGCCATCAAACTTCCTCAAATCGATTTTTGGAATATGGTGGGTCTTTGATCCAACATTAGAGTCTATGGAATCATGATTAACATTTCTTTTGTTCTCATCATGAGTTTCCTTTACTACCCTTTCACCATTAGTGAACATTTCTTGTAGCAACTAATTCAAATTTATCTTCAATGCTTCCATCTTATCATCCATGCCATTCATTTTAGCTTCCATCTTAGCATTCATGCCATTCATCTTAGCTTCCATGCCATCCATCTTGGATTCCATGCCATTCATATTAGCTTCCATGCTATTCATCTTGGATTCATTTACCTTTAGTGAGAGTGAAATTTGTTGTACTTGGTCTTGTAATTTTGATATATCACGTTGCATTTCTTCCTCTTATTCACGAGTCATGCTAGAGCTTTCAGGTTGCTTACCAGGTGTTTCCATTTTCTTTCTTCGGGGCATTAATTAATGCTAACAATTCTTCAATATTCCCTTTGAATTCCTTCAAACTAATTTTTCAAACCAATCTTATGTAAAATTTAAAAATAACTACACACCGTTTTTTTACTTTGTAAGAGCTCGATATTGAATCTATTGTATCTTTTGTAATTTCGGATCATCATTCTACAAAATTACGACTACAGGTAGAACACTCTACGTCCTTCTTTGCAATACCACCAGTTTGATCGAATTTAAATCTCTCCAAGAAAGAGTTATGCAAGAATCTCCCAATATGACCTTGATTATGAACCTTCAGAAGAGCGAAATTGTATGAAGGGCCACCGTGTCATTTTTTTGACCTTCGGGTCTAAAAAATATATAACAAGAAACCTTACAGGTCCATCCTCTTTCTATAACTCTTACAAAAATGCAATCTGATGCTCAAAACAAAAGTTATGATGATTTTCCCAAGGTCACTTGTTTGGAATGTAATTCAGGACTCTGCAAAAAAGACCAAACATCCTAGATCATAATCTTTGCAAATGTAGCACAAAAAGCTCTTAAATTTGGACTTAGGTTCAGAACGATTTCGACCCAAATGGGATTTATTTTTTAGCATCTGAAACGTCTCAAAATAAAAAAGTTATAGCGCAAATGCCATAATGACCTGTTTGGAGCAGTGAAACCTCAGAATCCAAAAAGCTCTGATAACCCAAATGTTATTGAAACCAGCTCACAAAAAGATATAAAATAGATCAACACCTTATAGATTCAGCCTCTTCAAGGGGCCAACCTCTTTACGTACATAAAAGACAATTCTTGGATGATTCAAATGACAAAACCTCCTTTCTATATATAGGAGTCTAAGGGGTCACAATATGACCAAGCCGACCTAACAATAATAATATAGAGGCACAAAAATAACAATAGAGGGATTCTATGGGGCACAATAATAACAATATGGAGACAATAGGGGCACAACAATATTAATAAGGAATACAACTACAATAGTAATGGGGGAATCACTAGTATTATAGAGACCCAACACTACTCTTCTTCCTTTAGGATGAAAACTACCAAAATCACACTAATGACTCCAATATCTTACAACTACAGGGGGCAATATTCTAGCTTACATGTAAAGGAAACAAGGTCTTTCATCACTAAAGAATTATCTAGTCTTCTCATTCAAATAGGAATATAGCCTTAACTATTTCCTCCCACAAATGGCATGGTAAAGGCCATTCACATTATAGAATGTAGAAAGATTCTGAGCTAAATTGAACTCATGTTTTCCCCGTGTTAAACCACAAATCCACATGTATCACAAGTAACTTGTTTGAAAAATTACTTCTACTTATAAAGCATTCATTCATGAAATAACTAATAGCTAGCACCCAAAAAAAACTATACAATTACATTAAGCTCATCACTTATAGATATTCACCAAACTAGCATAATAAATTCCAACTTATCATTACAAACATATATAGTACCAACATAGCAAGAATATTGAACAACAATTTCATTTCATTAGCAAAGAGATAGATATAATTATTTGATTTACTAAAACTTACTGGAAACTAAAAAAGGAAGAGTCATTCTCCACCCAACCATGGGTGCAACTAAGTTATAGATTTCTTGGATTTGGCCACCCCAAGTCATATATGATGTCATAAGAGGAATCTCACTTAGTGTTCTATAGATTTCAAATCAGAATAGAGGACCGGAAGACCACTCTTGTTCACATACAAGAATCAAGATTCTATCATTTAATTACTAAGTCAGGGTCCGTTAATACAACAATTTATGGCCATAATGGGCCACCAAAACACAAGACAGATCCCTTCACTAAATTATTAGTCCCTTAGTGTTTCTCCTTCTATTAGTGCATTAAATGTTTGAATAAGAAAAATCATTCAGAATTTCATCCTAGCCCTTTGTCTCAAGTTGAAGGCTTCCTCATTGATTTCCTTCAATAATCAAATAATGTCACAATCCCACACATGTATGATGTGACTCAATGGGATCTTTCTCACCCCCATTTATAGAGTCATACTCACAACTTCACATGTGGTTCTCTCTTTCATTCCCACGGGTTTTCTTTAGTCCGCTTGCACACACTCCTCTACATTCCTCAAATATTAAATCCTCTCTCTTCCTCTTTGTTTTTACTTTCTCCTTGCCCCTGCACCCCAACAATTTCTATATTGTCATGAGAATTCAAGTCCCTCCTTGGGCTACATGGTCAATCAAATTGATCCAAGTGGATATACAGACACCAGTGGCATGCAAAAGGCTCAAAATTTAAAGTGGCGGAAAGATGATTAACTTGATATCAGATCGAAGTGCTCGTCACCCTGATTCCAACGGTGTGAATGACACTCCAATATGAGTCCAAATGAAGGAGATAGAGGCATTCAAGTTTGGGTTGACTTTTCGCTGACTTGGCAGGATTAATGAAGACACAAATTGGATTTTTTTCCAGTGGACAGAATCCAACCAACTTCGGCCATATTTTGGGCAAAATTGTCGCCTGGTTAAAATGACTCCTTCGATCAAAAATCTGGTTTTCAAAAATATCATATTGTTTTATGAAACAAAAAATTGTCCATAAGAAATGTTTAGTGGAGGTGTGGGCCACTACCCTCGACCCCTCCCACGAAACCACTGTATCAATTGCACAGAGTTTGGGTGGGCCGACCCTTGGGGCACGGACCCAACCCATTCAAAAACAGACCACCATTGCCAAATAAACGTGGGCCGACCCTTGGGGCGCAGACCCAACCACCTCCGCATATTAAAAAAGAATGTAGGCCATTGGAGAGGAGGTAGGTAAGGTGGGCAGTCCTAGCCCAACCTATTTTTTTTATTTAAAGAAATTGTTATGTAAAAAAAGGAGGAGGCGGGGTTTGACCGCCCCACCTCTTCCATAATAACCGAATCTCAAACCAACTGATTTATTGAGAAGTCCTCCACCAGTTTATTATTTAAATTTGGTTTATCAATGCGCTCAGGAGAGGAGGGAGCACACGTAGTTCGAGGCAGATTTTTATAGGAGGGCTAGATTTTCACCTTGTCATAATTTGACAAATTTTATATGGTTTCAGCATTTCTCGGCGCCATGAACACAATGGCACTATCTGTTTCTCCATCATAGTTCTACATTTTTTAGCCATTTTCCAGTATGGAGGTATAAAACTCATTTTTTGTAACTGATGCTTGTACTCTTCTTTCTCATGCCACTTAATGAATGAAGGCCTCCACATTGATCGAGCAGGGCCCGGAGATGTAGTCCAAGTCGGATGAACTCCGTTATCAAGTCTTGTTGCCTTCTTTCATGCTTTATATGTTTCTCCTCTTCTCTCATGTGCACATTAAATTTATATGTTAAGCTACAATTTATGCATGTAATTCTTTAACACATATATAAGCAAAAGATTTTGGATCAAGTGGTATTAGACCAGGTCCTTTTAGATGTGAATTGCATGTTTGTATGCTAACAAGAAATAGGCTGCAAAGAGGCGAAGGGAAACTAAAGCCTTTCGATCCCGAAGCAGGGCATGCACATTGAAGGAGAAACATGGCAGATGAAGAGGCTCATCATGAAGAGGAGCGCAATTTCCACAAAACCTTCTATACAATGGCAGAAAATGTTGGTCAGTTGCTTTCAAGGCTGGAGAAAGCATAAGAGAGAAATCTAGAAGAACAAGGTTCAGTGCATGGAAATGGTGAACAAGAACCCCCTCCTTCTCCTTTCACAAGTGAAAGTTCTTCTTCCTCTCATCACCATCATCATATAAATTCAATGGATGCATCTAAGAAACCTTTCTTTAAATTAGATATCAAATTTGATCTTCCCATGTTTAATGGTGAAAGTAATGCAGAAGAGCTTAGTAACTAGATTAGGCAGATTGAAATCTACTGCAGGATTCAGCAGATCGAAGAGGACAAGGCAAAGATTCATTTGGCCTCTCTTCGACTGAGTAGCACCGCTCTTGTTTGGTGGGAGAGCAAATTGTGAAGCAATAAGAGTGTGGGTAATCCTCTTTCCTCATGGCCTAGTTTCATTTCTGCATTAAAGGAAAAATTTTATCCCTTGGGTTATAAACAAAAAGCCTTAATGGATTGGAAATACTTCAGGCAAGGCAGAGGTCAGGATGTTCAAAGCTTTACAGAAGAATTTAGAAAACAAGCACTTAATTTGGGCATTGCATTTGACTCACCTGAAGTAGTAACTAAGTATATTGGATCATTACATAGTTACCTTAGACATTCAGTATTATTGTTGGAACCAACTACTATTGACATGCCTAGTGTAAAGGCCATTCATCTTGAGAACAGGGACAAAAATGAAAGAGATTATCATTTCAAGAAACCACATTTCAAACCTCAAAATGGAAAACCTAAAGCGAAATGAAAAGGAAAGGAGAAGAGGACGTCATCAACCAAGAAAGATGAAGGAGAAAGAACTTATTGCACTCACTGCAAAAAGGAAGGCCATGACGACAATCATTGTTGGAAACTATACCCGAAAAAGAAACCAAAGAAGTATGGAGGAAAAGGCAAGCAAAAGGCAGTGGCAACTGTGCAGCAAGACCTTGGATCCAATTCTAGAGATGAAGAATCGATCACAGCAGCAGGAACAAAAGGTACTCTTACACCTCATGTTAATTATAAATCACATGAAGGCACTAGTTCAATAGATGAGTCTCTTCCTAATGAATGAAAGAGAATTGAACTATTTCATATTAGAGTTATCATAAATAATACAAAAGTGGAAACTCTATTTGACACCAGATCCCAAGCAAACTTAATTTCAGAGTCCTTGGTAAAGAAGCTAGGATTAGAAACCAAATCATATCCAAAACCTTACCCACTTGGATGGATATATGATAAAGCAAAACCTGAATGTAACTAAGTAGTGCAAGGTTAAATTTGTGATCGCTTCTAAGTTAGTGGATGAGGTAAAACTTGATGTGATACCATTGGATATATGTGGCATGGTGTTAGGGAATCCATATCTATATGATAGAAAGGCAATCTTCTTCCATCATGAAAACAAATACCAAATCACAAAAGATGGGGTAGAATATATTGTAAGGGCTCATCAAACTAAATTAATGCCAGCCTTGTAAGTGCAAGACAAATGAAGAGGTTGGTGAATTCTAGTAAGGGTTGCATGCTTATGGTTGTAAGGGGGAAAGATGCATAATTATCCAATGCTTTCCAAGGTTGTGATCATGTGCATAAAAAGGAATTATGTGAACTAATTTCTAACTATGACGAGATGTTTCAGGAACCAAGGGGATTACCTCCGAAGAGGGAAATCCAACATGAGATCCATTTGCAGCATGACGCTCCTTTACCAAATACTGGCATGTACGAGATGTTGACCATTGAGATGGAGGAAATCAAAAATCAGGTGCAGGAACTATTGAACCAAGGGGTCATGAGACCGAGCACTTCACCATGCGGCTCACCGATAGACTTAGTGCCGAAGAAAGATGGCACATGGAGGATGTGGGTGGATTATCGAGCACTAAACAAAATCACGTTGAAAAATCGTTACCCTCTTCCCCGCATTGATGACTTATTATATTAGTTAAAGAATGTTATCTATTTCACCAAATTGCATTTGCGTAGTGGTTATCACCAGGTCCAAATTGCAGAGCAGGATGTGTGGAAAACCACCTTCAAGACCAAACAGAGGTTGTTCGAATGGATGGTGATGCCATTCGGACTTTGCAACGCTCCAACCACTTTCGTGAGGGTCATGAATGATCTCTTTAGGCCTTTCATTGATGAATTTGTTCTTGTATATCTAGATGATATTCTTATCTTTAGTAAAATTTGGAATGAACATGTATGCCATGTGAAGAAAGTGCTTGATGTATTGAAAAAAGAAAAACTCTATGTAAAATTGTCAAAGTGTGAGTTTGGGAAATCCTCTTTGGTTTACCTAGGTCATATTGGTGGTCATGGTCAGCTAAAAATTTATCCTTCTAAAGTTGAAGCAATTGTAAATTGGCCTAATCCTACTAGTGTAACCGAGGTTCACAACTTTTTGGGTGCAATACAGTATTGGAGGAGATTTATTGCCAATTTCTCTATCATTGCAGCACCTTTACACGTATTGACAAGTGTAAAGAAATTCTTTCAATGCGGAGGAAAGCAGCAAAAGTCCTTCAAAACATTCAAAGAAAAGATCAGCACCGCACCAGTCTTGGCCTCACTAGATCTCCAACAACCATTCAAGATCGAGACAGACACTAGCAGATATGCCATGGGAGCTGTATTGATGTAGCAAAAGAAGTCGATATGTTACCATTCAGAGAAATTCTCTCAGGCTGTGATAAACTATCCCACTTATGACAAGGAATTATATGCCTTGTTCTAGACTGTGAAAAAGTGGAAACACTACCTGATCAACAAGGAGACCATCATCCATACAGATCATCAGCCCTTGCAGTATCTTCAGTCACAAACCAAGTTGCAACAATCTCGTCATTTCAGGTGGATGGGTTTTCTTTAGCAATTTCATCTGGTAATAAAGTATACGAAGGTCACTATCAACAAAGTGGCCAATATGCTATGTTGCCCTCCTATTTTTGCTTCTATTATTTTGCATAATGCTTCATTATCTTTTGAAATTTATGCCGAACAATATGCTAACGATGATGACTTTAAGGATATTTATGCAAAACTAACCCATGGTTCACAGGTGGACAACTATCACTTACAAGGGAAATTGTTGTATCACCTTGGCAAATTCTGCATACCCATAGGAGAAAGGGCACATGTAATCCGGGAGGCCCACACTTCCCTTGTGTTTCGTCATTTTGGTGTTGAAAAAACTTTGTGTCATGTACAAAGATTTTGTTTTTGGCCTCATATGAAGAACATTGTGACTCGCTATGTAAAGGGATGTGTGATGTGTTCTATTTCAAAGCCCTCTAATAGAAAACTCGGGCTCTGCACAACACTCCCTATTCCAAGTCATCCATGGGAAAGTGTGTCAATGGATTTTGTAGGAGGTTTTCCTTTGTCTAGAAAACGTCACGACTATTTGTATGTCGTCGTTGAACGTTTTAGTAAGATGTGTATTTTAACGCCTTGTAAAAAGAAGATCACTGCAGAGCAGACTACTTATCTTTTCTTTCAGCATGTTTGGGTCCATTTTTGGTTGCCCACATCAATTGTGTCAGATCGAAACTCTCGCTTTCTCGGAGAGTTTTGGACCATCTTCTGGAAGATGATGGACACCAAGTTGAAAAGAAGCATGACATTTCACCCACAGACTGACAGATAGACAGAGGTTGTCAACCGCACCATGGTACACTTGTTGCGAGGTTATTGTGGGAAACATCCTAAGTTATGGGATGAGCATCTTCCATATGTGCAGCATTCCTACAATCAAGCAGTGCACTCATCTACGCATCGTTCACCATTTGAGACATGTTTTGGCTACCTACCAAAAGATCCTTTTGATATCGTATTTGGAAGGGAATATGACTCCAATGGACGTGATAAAAAGCAAAAAGTGCAGCGATTCATTCAGCGGATACAGTTGATTCACCAAGAAGTACAAGAGAAGTTGGAGAAAAGTTAAGCCTGGTATAAGGCCCAACATGAAAAACACCGAGTTGACCGTCAATTTCAAGTGGGGACAAAGTGTGGTTCCACATCAGCAAGGAAAGGATGAAGGGAGAAGGAAAGAAGTTGTGCCCAATCCAGTATGGTCCATTCACCATCTTGGAAAAGATTGGAAACAATGCCTTTCGTCTCAATTTTCCAACATATATGCAAATGTATTCCATAGTGAATGTGGAAAACTTAAAATTGTATGAGCCACCATTGATTATGGACACCGAAGAGGTGGACATAGTTCCTACAGTTGACGAATTTTCACCAGAATATCTCGATGAGTTACCTGAAGACATCATCCTTGATAGAAGAACCAAGACTTCATGACGGGGAGATGTGGAATACCTTCAAGTTGGTTTCAAGGGGATGCACCCTAGTAAGGAAAAATGACTGGAAAAGAAAGAGTGAGGGAACAATTTCCTCACTTGCCAATTGACTGATAAAGCTTTTGGCGGTCCAAAAGCTCCTCAATGGGGAGGATTGATCCAGGTGAATCTCTAGACACCAATGGTATGGAAAAGGCTCAAAATTCAAAGTGGTGGAAAGATGATTAACTTGACATCATATCAAAGTGCTCATCACCCTGATTCCAACGGTGCGAACAACACTCCAATCCGAGTCTGGATGAAGGAGATAGAGGCAGTAAAATTTGGGTTGACCTTTCGCTGACTGGGCAAGATCAATGAAGACACAAATTGGATTTTTTTCCAGTGGACGGAATCCAGCCAACTTTGACCAGATTCCGGGTGAAATTGTCACCTGGTTAAAATGACTCCTTCGATCAAAAGTCTGGTTTTTCAAAAATATCATATTGTTTTATGAAACAAAAAATTGTTTAAAAAAGGGGTGGCAGGCCACCAACCCCGCCACTCCAACCTGTACTATAAGAAATGTTTAGTGGAGGGGTGGGCCACTACCCTCGACCTCTCCCATGGAACCACTGTATCAATTGCGCAGAGTTTGGGTGGGCTAGCCCTTGGGGCACAGACCCAACCCATTCGAAAACGAACCACCATTGCCAAATAAGCATGGGCCGACCCTTGGGGCGCGAACCCAGCCACCTTCACCTATTAAAAGCGAATGCGAGCCATTGGAGAGGAGGTAGGTAAGGTGGGCAGGCCACCCAAGGTGGGCCCAGCCCAACCTATATTTTTTATTTAAAGAAATTGTTATGTAAAAAAAGGAGGAGGCAAGGTTTGACTGCCCGACCTCCTCCATAATAACTGAATCTCAAACCAACTGTGCCACAACTAGTTTTATTGAGAAGTCTGCCACCAGTTTATTATTTAAATTTGGTTTATTAGTGTGTCCAGCAGAGGAGGGAGCGCACGTAGTTCAAGGTGGATTTTTGCAGGAGGGCCAGATTTTCACTTTGTCAGAATTTGACAAATTTTATATGGTTTCATCATTTCTCGATGCCACGAACGCAATGTCATTTTCCTTTTCTCCATCATAGTTCTACATTTTTCGCCCATTTTTCAGTATGGAGGTATAAAACTCCTTTTTCGTAATTGATGCTTGTACTCTTCTTTCTCATGCCACTTAATGAATGAATACCTTCTCATTGATCGAGAAGGGCCTAGAGACGTAGTCCAAGTCGGACGAACTCTGTTATCAAGTCTTGTTGTCTTCTTTCATGCTTTATGTGTTTCTCCTCTTCTCTCATGTGCACATTAAATTTCTATGTAAAGCTACAATTTATGTATGTAATTCTTTAACACATCTATAAGAAAAATATTTTGGATCACAAATCCTCTAGAATGGGTATGTATCCCATACCCTAGAGCAGTTCAGTACTAGTTTCCCTGATCTTCTCATAACTTGTGGCAATTGGGCAGTTTGACTGCCAAATTAAAAAAAAAAAATTAATTCAAGGTAAGATAGGAAAATTCCTCAAATCCCCCTTACAATTTTCCTCTTTCAGACATCGAGATCCTTGTTGGTTTCTCTTTTATTTAGCTTTAGAAATATATTTAAATAAAATGAATATTTACAGCGAATGAAGTTTGAAAAATATCCATGATGTTCATCCCAACATTATCAATCTTAATTACATACTTCTTTCCCCCAAGGAAAGTTTTAATAACATACTACAAAACTTGGGGTTCAAAAAAGGGTGTTGCAATGTTCCAGTAGAATATCAGTAGGGGTTTACATATCATATCAAAGAAAAGAAAAGTAGTTTTCTTTGGATTTTTTATGGAATGTTGCAACATGTAGTAATTTACATAATGAAGAAGTCTCAAACCCTATCATGCTAGATGAGTATAATAATAACAATCCATGAGATGAGTCGAAGGAGATATTTTCAAGCATCAAAGCACAATTCACTAGGATCTCTCACACCATCACCATTCTCAAGGCATATCTAGAGAATAATTTTAGTACTTTCAAGGAGTTATATAGTTCTAACACATAAATTGGCTTAGAAAACAAATCTAGAGATAATGAAGTCTCAAAAAGGGAACTAAAAAAGAAGCAAGAAAAGAAAGACCAAGTTCAAGTTACATCACCTCTTCCCAATCTCTATTTAAAGTGGAATTGAAAGTAGAGAACAATCATACGAAGGTGATATTGATGATGTTAAATTTACTTGGTGGTTACTGTTATCACCCCAAGAAACTCTCCTAGGTTGTATATCAGAGATGCTCGGGAACATTACAAACTCAACATGATGTTGGAATTGGATGAATGGAAGGAATGATGCTTGTTCAAGCCAGATAACCACTTCTCTTATGCTTAACTCCAAACATGGGTGAACACCCCCAGAATACAAGGCTTTAGACCACCAATTACTCACAGTTTAAGGAATATGTGAACATGGAGAATACTGACCACACCAACAGATGCACAAGACCATGTGATGGCCAGCTGCAACCAGTAAAGAGGTCTGCAAATCTATTTCCTAATGCACAGATAGGATGAGAGCTCTCTGGCACTAAGTAAACAGAAACCTGCATGACACATTCAATGATACATACTAGACTTCAACAGAGAGGTGGGACAACATACCCTCTAATGCTAAATATCAAGAGCATATGAACAAATGCATAGCAGGCATAGACTAGAACATAGTAGAAATGGAAAGTGAGCAATTAACAGCAAAAGAAGCTTGTATTAGCTGAAAATGAAGACCAGACGCTGCAAGTATCAAAGTAGTTACAGTCTTCAGAAGTTGAACCTTACATCAAAACTACAACCATCAACCCATCTCTCGATTACATTTGTTTTCTGGGTATATATAGAGTTTTATTACAAAGATATTTTGTTGTTCTATCCGTGGACGGGTCATAATGGACCACCAACCGCTTTAACTCTTTGATGGAGTCTCTGCTACAATCTGCTTGCTTTAATGAATGAATTTGACGTTCTTCGGTGCTCTGTTGTCCTTCTCGAGCAGGTGGAGTGTTGTCTGAAAGAAGCTCCATAACTAATAAATGCTCTGATCTGCTCGAGGCTAGTCCTTTTTCTCTTCTCGGCCATTCTATTTCTTGAATGTGGTAGTTGAAGGGTAACTGCATAGAGCACTTGAATACTGGCCACCTTCATCCTTTTGGGGGTATGAAATGGCTATGGACATGAACATTCTGGATGAGTGAAGAAGGAATATCGGTCGTCGGATCGTGCAAATGGACGACGAATATGGCCCATCAGGAGGTATTGGGAGAAACGGGAGCAGACAATCGTGAGCCGTTGGATCTCGGGCAGGCAGATCCAACGGCTATCGGGCGGAAAAATGCACGGGGAGTTAACACGTGGGGAAAGCGGAGGGAGATATGGGATCGAGATGGACGAGGGCCGTTGGATCTTGTTAGGACTGATCGGATGGCGGAGGAGCAATCGCAATATTGCGTCGGTGGAAGACAAGGGGCATAGCCTTATACACATGCATTGCGGTTTGCGATAGTGAGTGAAGCCCGGACCCGATAAGGAATTAACTGCTTTTAAGAGTATCGCATCGGCGGAAAATCAAGGGGCTTGGGCCTTTACACAGACATGGATGTGATTGCAATGAGTTACGAAAGCACTAATTTATATGGTCGGGTCCCATGGAAGGTTTGAGTTTCGCGCTTAGGACTGGGGCTAAAAGGGGCTTTGTTGGATTTCGGAAGGTTTATTCGGGGAAATGGAGGGAAACATAAATTACAGGAGTATGAGAATATAGGCGAAGTGAAGGAAAAAACAGAGGTAGCGGGGTGAAAGGGAGTAAGCAAGGTGAAGGAGAAGGAGGGCGATAACCGGTGCAGACCTCTTTTGAGCAAAAAAACCAAGGACTGAGCTTACTTCCACTCTTTGAAAATCAGCAACATGTAGCAGAGCTAACAAATATAAGAGTTAGAAGTTTATTTTAATGTTCATAACATAAGAGAAGAGAAAATTATTTTATTTTCCAATTAAAATTAGAGGTACATGACCAAACTTGGTGAGAAATTCATATAGAAACACTTTGGATAGAGGGTGATCGCCTAATAACTAAATGGAAGCTACTTAAAACCCTTATTAAGTCTTAATTCCACTCTATTGGGTATGAAGTGGACCAATGGATACATTATCATTACTTCTTATAAATATATGGTCAGGTGTGAAAGAGTACACCACCAAGTTTATTTTATTTGGTATCTCTCCCAAAAATATTGTGCAGACCTCAAGTATTTGGGTTGTCTACACAGTTACTCATGGAGATAAGTGATTCTCTTTAAACACAAGATTTTTGATAAGGCTTGTGTGCAAGTATAGTGTCTAGAGAGTATGGGTAATAGTAAAGGACAATTAAGTGGTTCCAAAAAAAAAATACTGCCAAGATGCTTCCAAGAATGGGAAGAAGAGGTGGAAAGGAAAGAACAAGAAGCTAATAGCCATTGCACATCAGTGGAAGGATCCAAATAATCACTACAAATTTTGTAATATTGATGGTCATATTGAGGATAAGTGTTGGAAGCTACATGTAGAGATAAATCCATAGAATCAAAAGAAGAATGCTAAGAAGAAGAACATGTTACCCTGGATTCAAGCAATATTGTATAGAGTAGCTTAGATGTATACTAAAATATTTTATACACTACAACGTAAAAGGAGGAGGGCCTATGTAGCCTCCA
The DNA here is from genome assembly GCA_000404065.3 of Pinus taeda. Classification (NCBI taxonomy): domain Eukaryota; kingdom Viridiplantae; phylum Streptophyta; class Pinopsida; order Pinales; family Pinaceae; genus Pinus; species Pinus taeda. The sequence goes on along the minus strand of APFE030766499.1, from coordinate 101,100 downwards.
CCCTAAGGAAGATAAATAGATTAGCAAAATATTCATATTAAGATCCAAGTCAAGAAGACAAAGCTATATTCTATGTTTGATTCTAGTTCATAGGAAAATATCATTAAAAAAATATATTTGATTGACAAGTTTGGATTGGAAGTTTACGACCATCCTTACTCATATACATTCAGATGAATAAATAAGGATGCAAATATTAGGGTCACTAAGCAATGTAAGATAGATTTGGTATAAAAACTATATTGATTAAATGGAGCTATATGTAGCACTATTTGTTCTATGTGGATGTAGTGTTCGGAAGCCAGTACATATATATGACGGATGAAATTTTCATGAGGAGAGAAAACTAGTATGTCTGATTAAGGATGTCAAGTCTTTCATCAATACATATGAAGGTAAATATAAGATGTCTTTGGTAAGTGTTAATCAAGCCAAGAAATTCATCCGATCAAAAATGAATTTTGTGTAACTCTTTATAAGAGAGAATTAGCTTGGAGTTAAATAGGTAAAGCTAAAGGTTTAATAGGTAAATGTAAATACTTCTTTGGAGGGATGTATTAAAGAGTAGAAACACTAATTGGAGGATATTTTGCAAGTATATAGAGAAGTGTTTTGGGAGCCCAAATGGTTACCATATAATGGGTAAGTGGAGCACACAATACAATTGTTTTTTGATTCCCCATTTCCAAAACATTAGGTTGTATAAATAGTCGATCTTGGAAGTAGATGAAGTCAAGAAACAAGTTTAGAAGCTATTGGTGTAGGAAGTAATTGGACTATACACCCCACCTTGTGGTTCACCTATCATTATAGTATCCAAGAATGATGGTAATTGGAGAATGTTTATCAACTACAGAGATTTGAATAAGATTACCCTCAAGAATTGATATTATTTTCCAAACGTTGATGACTTGCTAGATTACTTGCAGCATGTCAAGTACTTCAACTAGTTGGATCTCAAATTGGGATACCATTAGGCATAAGTTAAAGAAGAAGACATCTAGAAGACCACCTTAGAGGCAAGGAAAGATTTATATAAATGGTTGTTAATTTATTTTTCTTTATGTAATTTCCCGTTTATACTCATGTATTTGATAAATATTGTTCTGTGTTCCCTTAGATATTCATTTTCAAGTGTACTTAGATGATATATTGGTTCATGGTTTTACATGGAAACAACATATTTCATATCTCATGTAAGTGTCACAGACTCTGAAAAACCATCAATTTCTAACAAGCTTTATGAAATATAAACTTGCCTACTCCTTTTGGAGGGAAAATAAGAAAACTATTTTTTTTAATTGTATTTACGAGTTATTTCCCTATAGATTTACTCAAATGTCAACTGTAGGTACCCCTTAGATGTGGAATTAAATTTCACACCCAATAAGTACCCACTTCATGTAAATTTTAGTAGGACCATAGTGAAAAAGATTGAAAATATATGAAATAACCAAAGTTTCTTGAGAGAAGCATGTTTCATCAATTCCTAACAAGCCTTATGAAGTATGAACTCACTTAGTCCTTCTAGAGGCGAAAAAAAGAAAACTATTATTTTTAATTGTATTTTTATCTTATACCCTTACATATTTACTCAAATATCCAATGTAGGCACCCATTGGATGTGGAATTAAATTATGCAACCAATGAGTACCCACTATGTGTATTATTGAGTAGACCCACACTGGAAAAAAATATGAAGAAACATGTTTCTTCATATATTTTTATTTTTTTTGTTGTAGTATACTCAGTACACAGAATGGGTACTTGTTGGCTGCATAATTTAATTCCACCTCCAAGGGGTTCATATACTTGACATTTGGGTAAACATACTAGGAGATAAGATGAAATGAAATACAAGAAAGTAGTTTTGTTTTTTTTCCTTAAAAAAATATCTCTTATTTTATTATTTTAAATATATATTTTTTATCCTTAGGAGACCCATTTTAGCCCTAAAAAATCCTCTAATGATGGGAAAGAGGACCATAATCCACTTTGATCACCAACCACTATAGTGTTTGCAGGCCAGAGTAACCTTCAACAAACTAAGCACTACTAGTGGGTTTTGTATAGCAATTTCATCTAGATGTAAAATATAATAGGAGAAACACTAGTTGATTAGGAGTGCTTATACAATTTTAATTTGATATTTGGATATTGAATTTTCTAATCAGGAGGTTTTTCAATCTATAATGGATCATATTTTTTATTAATGACATCCAACATGGGTGTTATGGTGGTAGCAATGATAACTCCAACAACTATGAATCGAGCTATATGGGGGCTTACATAGAGATGTTTATAGACAACAAACTAAGCACTACTAGTGGATTTTGTATAGCAATTTCATCTAGGTGTAAAATATAATAGGAGAAACATTAGTTGATTAGGAGTGCTTATATAATTTTAATTTGATATTTGGATATCGAATTTTCTAATCAAGGGGTTTTTCAATTTATAATGGATCATATTTTTTATTAATGACATCCAACATGGGTGTTATGGTGGTAGCAATGATAACTCCAACAACTATGAATCGAGTTATATGGGGGCTTACATAGAGATGTTTATAGACAACAAACTAAGCACTACTAGTGGGTTTTGTATAGAAATTTCATCTAGATGTAAAATATAATAGGAGAAACATTAGTTGATTAGGAGTGCTTATACAAATTTAATTTGATATTTGGATATCGAATTTTCTAATCATGAGGTTTTTCAATTTATAATGGATCATATTTTTTATTAATGACATCCAACATGGGTGTTATGGTGGTAGCAATGATAACTCCAACAACTATGAATCGAGTTATATGGGGGCTTACATAGAGATGTTTATAGATCTACTTATGTTAATTATGATGGAAAACAAAAGTAGAATGAGGAAAAGGTGGGAATACTCAGCTTGTTGCAGTTCAATATATGAAGCCACAATGATTTGGAATCTTGGATAAGCCCAACATAGTTGAAGTACTTCCATAAAATAAGGAAATATTTGAATATTCAAGTTGTTTTATATATACAAACCAAATATTTGATGCAGAGGATACTTTCAAGTTCAATTTGATGATATGTTTCAATATTTGGTTGAACATTACATACCAAGTCAAATTGGAATATTCTTATTAGAGAGGTAATTATAGATATTGAGTCTAGCTAATTGGATATAGTCTCATTGTTAGAATTAACTACTATAACAATGAACATAAAATTTAGTATGAAGAATGACCATGGACATTAATGATGATTGATGAAGGAAAAAGAAGACTCCAAATGTAGAGGTAAAACATATGGTATGGATGGTGATGAAGTGAAATGGATTGTGATTTGTTGGGAATTTAGTAAAGCATTTATTGTTCATGATTTAATGAAATTGTGTCGAGGGTGCATGATTAGTTGTACTCGATATCCATATGTTTTTATCCAAGTTGTAAAAGTTGATTTCCCCAAGCGTTTGCAAGCCTTGTTGAGTCAGGCCTACATATATTAATGTGGTAGTACATGGAATCATGTACAGTGTATCCTTCTTGTGTATAGAGAATATGTGACATCAAATGTTGGAATCAACCACTTAGATAAGAACGAGGGTGGAAAGTGGGCTTGTATCTAAGATTGATGTGGAATCAGAGAATTTTATTCTTTGATTAAAGGGGAATGTGAGATGGAATAATATCATAAGGTAAGGGAACATGTTAGAGAGAGTTTAACATGCTAATAAACCATGTAAGTGAAAATGGTTCCTAGATAACTAGCGAGTACAATAGATGGTGCCCATGTATATCAATAGATGTATTTTTATATGAAGATCGATAATCAGTTCTTTGAAGAAAGAAACAACACATTTGTGTATGCAAGTACAAAAGGAAGAAGAAGAAAGCCCATAGTTAAGCAAGTGCAAGTGAAAACATGATCCTTGATGTAGTAGAAAATAACAATTGGTGTTAGTGCATATTGACAACAAAGGATATGTGTTATAGAAATAGTGGAGATTGGATGATGGTGGACAACGAAGGTAAAAATTTGTATGTTGTGGAATAAACTCAAGGATATATTTTAATGTGAGTCATACATTGTAGCTGTAGAATGTATATATGTTATTCTTGAGTTGATGTATTAGTCCTAGATTTTTAAGCATATACCTAGTATCTTAATGAGGCCATGTGTATCCACGAGTATTTCATGGTAATATGAAAACCACTTTGTAGTGCAACATTTTGGTAAGACGAAATGATTGTGGTTGATATTGGTGGCCACCCACCTATTCCATTAGCTCGCAACACAATTTTTTATTTTGGCATTTTTTCTATATTTTTTTGGTCCTAAACTTCGAGAACTATTTTTAAGGCCTAAATGATGTTTTTTAGTGAAATAGACACTTGGCAGTTGTAGAATACCAAGTGCAATAGAAAAATTTACTTCTCGGTTAGAACTTCCTAATGTTCCACCAAGTTCCCCAAATAAAGATCATATTCCAAAGTTACAACCACGAGAAAATTGACATCCCAACTTACCCTATCGAGGCCCACAAGCCTTTTGGCACTTCATCTCCTAGGGTTAGGTTTTTGGATGCTAAGGTTTGATCATTGCTTCTTTATGATAAAAATGCCTTGGAGCCTCATTGCAAGATATTTTGAGGAAGGCATGTAGCCATCACATCTCTTCTTAGAGATAAGCCAACATTGTTTGAACTAGTCTATTTTATTTTGCATTTATATAGTTTCAACACTTTCCATTTATTAATAGAAGTCAAGTTTCTCTGTATCTTTGTATTTTGGTTACAAATTTGTATATCATTTCATTCCGTTCATAAATTCATATCATGAAACTACTTGTATGTGAAGTTTGTGGTTAGTAAAAAACTACTTGGTACAACAGTTTGTGGTCATCCAAAACCCCTTGATGCATTATTTGTGGTAAGCAGAAAACACGTGAAGATGTGATGGAGAAATGCATGTTTGCAAGAGAAAGGGAGGGAACATATGGACATGGATTCCTATCGAGTGTTTGTTCCTTGGGAGTCTAATGAGGGAGCATTATAAGCATGGTTGAGGATAAGTCAACAAAACTCTAATAATGGTTGAAGGAAAACCAAGAAAACCCTGAGCATGGTTATGAGTAAGACGAGAAAACCTAGGATGATGATGATGGTGATGTAGGGGGACTTAAAGATACAAATACACATATGAATATATGATGGTTGAATGAACCATGTACATAAAGGACATCCTAATAGATTGGCAGTTGCAGTGGTTGGTTACCCATGCATTTTGGTGGATGTTTGATCCTTTATATGGATATCGATATTTTGGTTATAATTGTAAATGTTAGGTTGGACCACAGATAGACTCAGGTGATTGAGATTAAGACAACTAGTAGTTGTTAAGGGGGGGTGTTAGAGTATGCAACTCGGGCTATTTTTCTTAGGTGTGATGATTATTTTGAGAAGGATTTTTTTTTCCAATTATTTAGGAGTTGAATAGATCTAGTTAGGTTGAGAGATACTCTCCATTAACAAGATTCCTATATTGGTGTGTGGCTAAGATATTTACTCAACGAGTTGATTGTGCAATAAAATTAATTTATCTATCTTTAGAAATCACTCATGTATTTATATGTATCATTATTCGATTGATTGATTAAGTGTGCTTATACAATTTTAATTGTAGACATGTTTTCAAGGCTACCCACATCCATCTTCACATCTCTAAGAACCCTTGTGTAAATGAACCTTTCAACCATTATGCATAAAATAGGCATACATAGAAGATGTAGACTTTAAAGAGGAGTTTTAGTAGTTATATGGCCAATTTTATGTATAATAAGGTCATAATAAGGTTGGATATCATCAGCTCCAAAATGGGATGCTTTTCAAGTTAGACAAGCTTTGTGTTCCTAAAAATGAAATATTGTAGCTTATCAAATCTCACATGACACATGACATGTACTAGGTGCAAGTAGATGAAGACATTGTTTCTTGTACAACGCTCTACATAATGAAACAATATGGTACAAATTAGAAAAGATTCAAAACGTTTTTATTCACTTTAAACGCAATTTTCAAGATGGATTTTGTAACAACCCTCGTGAAAATTCCATGTAATAAAAGTAAATAAAGGAAAAATAATAACCACGGTTGATGGGACACTTATTCCAAGTTGAATGTTGGGCAAAATCCTAGTGATGGGGATCACTTGTGATTGTTTATGGCTAAGGAAACTGGCAAAGGCAATGGCTAAGGCTTTGGAAAGGAAAAATGGGATTTTTGACACATTTATTTATGAAAATAATGGAAATTAGGAGAAAAGGGAGGTGAAAGGTGAAAGGTTTCATTTGAGGAGGAAATTGAAGGAAAATATTGGAAAATGAAGAAAATATAGGCCTCATTTATAAAAAGGCTTCTAAGGATTAGTTGGTAACCTTTTGTCAGTTCAATGTTGGAGCTCTCTTCTATTGTCTCTCTCTCATACTCTTTGAGACTTGGAGTTTTCTTGGAGAACTCTTGGAGGGTGTGGCATACTTATATTTTTGGAGCAAGAAGGAAAAGGAAGAGCAGGAAATCGCAAGAAGGCATCGAGATCATCAACTATATCAGATTCGTTTGCAGGTATCAAGTTGCATGTATGTTTCATTCAATATTTTTGGCATGCATAGCATAAGCATGTGGGTTGTTGGTTGTGATTTGTCATTGGCATGGAGGATGACCGGGATTAACAGTGGATTGCCTAGCCTTTCCATTTCCTGGATAGCCATGGTGATTGTGGGTTTATTTCCTTGTTGTGTTTGTTGTTGGTTCTCATGTTTTCTTAGCTTGGGTTGAGTTATTAGTCATGTAGCCTTGGTTGGAAAAACACTTTGGAGCCCTGGAACAGCTTGGGTTGAGTTACTAGTCCCATAGCCTAAGTTGGATAAACGCTATGGAGCCCTTGGTGGGTTGAGTTACTATTCCCGTAACCTTGGTTGGAAAAATGCTCTAGAGCCTAATAAAATTTGTGGGTTGAGTTACTAGTCCCGTAGCCAAGTTGGAAAAATGCTCTGGAGCCTTGGATAGTTGGGATAGATAACGATCTGATGATGGTCTTATGATTTTCGACCGCGAGGTGGAATCATTGTTTGATGGGTTGAGATGGATGGCCTCTGAAATCCTTGCATGGTTTTTTATTAATGTGTTCTATGATATCCCACATTCATGCTTGGAATATGGCATGGGGGTGAATGGATGAAGAGAGGTTTGGCTCAGCCATTCTACAATCGGGTGGAACATGGAAGTCCCATTCCATGTTTGGATTTTGCGTCATTAATGAAAGGTTATTTCTCCTTGTGATTCTATGAGCATTTTGATGGATTGTATTTGGTCTATATGGTTGTACGCTCATGAGTATTTTTGTCCCTATTATGCTAGTTATGTATGTGTTTTATGATAGCAGCCATATATGGCTTTCCTCATGTTTTCACTTGTAACCTTCGGGTTCCAAACCCACTCCCACCTATTTTAATATGGTCCGCATTATGGTTTGATATGGATAGGTATTAAGGTAACGGTTCTATTTGAATGAGTGAAGTTCTAGCTTGTAATAATGTTTTGGTTGGATATTTTCAAAACCATAACAACCCATGACCCATAATGTATGGCATTATGCCTTAATAAAGCCTTTCCAACTAGCTTTTCAATGCATTGGTTTGGGTTTTGAATATAACTTTAATATTTCCATTTGAATTTTGTTTTATATGTTTATCATTAAACTTAATATGTTTAATAACATATATTTATTGAAATGACTTTGTTTATATGGTTATTATTTTAATTATTATTTTTTTGTCCTTTTGTGCAAGTTTAAGAAGAAATGCTAAAATGCCATGTGTTGATGTTTTAGTGGCCATTAAGTCGCCACATAAACATAGTGGGTCCCACCTGCTAATTGGGATGCCATGTGGCACATGTGGGCCCCGCGTTTTCCCTTGTCATGCTTTTAAGAGCTCTATCTTTCACATATGATCTCGGATTGACGAACCGTTCGCACCATTCGCTAAGCCCTATTTGTGATGTGTGTGTCCCTAGAGCCACCTAGATCAATCCTCCCCACTGAGGAGCTTTTGGTCCTCCAAAGGCATGAAAAATAATCTGCAACTTCTCTGTACCTTGTCTACATCACAAACGTCCTGAAAGGCCTTGCTTCCATCTCCTTCACCTTTGTTCTTCAGAGCCTTAAGCGATGAGCCGACACCTGCAACTTGTAGTACATTGTTTTGAAAATTACATGCTTGAATTTCATGACCAACTAATGACCCAAGCGTCCCACACTTGCCACAAGTTTGTAACACATACTCTGTGGTCAAGTTTACATCAGGATGGACACAATACCCCAACTATGAACACAAGGAAAACATATCATTGTTGCTTCAAAAAGTGATGGAAAACACATCATCACTGCAACACATGATTTACAACAATAAGGCCAAACACTATTGTTTCTTTGACAAGTGATGGAAACATGACACCACTTTCACAGTTTCTCAGGCAACTCAAAATAAGACCAGACACAATTGTTGCTTAACAAGTGATGGCAAACACATCATCATTTTTACATTTTAAAATGCAACAAATGATTTACAAAAGCACGACCATGAAATGCTAACATATCTAGAAACCATCTAGGGCGAATCAATTGTGAGGTATAATCTTTGAGGAATCTAGGGGGAATCTAAAAGATTCCTTGAGCCCCAGATTTTCACTTTCTCAAAATTTGGAAATTTGACAATCAATTTTACACTATTCGACACCACAAATCTGATGGTGCATTCAAATTTTCCATTTTCTCATTTCATTTTCAGTCACTTTTCTAAGTGGAGTGTAGGTGTTAGCATTCATGTGTGAGCAGCCATTTCCATGAGATTTGACGCCGCAAGATTCGACGTGCGATCGGCTTCAGAAGCTTGACATCCTTCTTTAGATGGCTCCAAGATGTGAGGTATATGCAGTGTGTTCATGTACTTCTTTGTGCGATGTATTGTGCTGCACAGATCCCTATTTGATGTTTGATGTGGGATCCTGTTCCATACTTGTTTTCATGATTCCTGCTTGATGTGACGCGGAGTCATCTATGTGATGTACTTGTTGTCATGATTTGTCATGTTTTATGTGAGATCCCTTTGTCATTATGTTGATGGGATACTCATGTGTCACCATGTATGATTGCATTGAAATCCCTTTTATGCCATGTTGGTGGGATGTTCATCATAATCATGCATGGGTTTATGTCATACTGATAGGAGTCCTTTTTTACTGAGAGTTCATGTAGAGGAACATCTCTTGGAGCCACTCTTGCATGAGGGCATTAGCCTTGTATGATAGCGACATCACCTCTTATGTACATCATCACTATTGATGGCACTTAATGCAGTGGCCTACACCATCTTGACATCAGGCCCCGGAGACATAGTCCCTCCTAGACGAACTTCATTTTCAACAACTTATGTTTTCATGTGCTGATGATTGTCATGTTCCTTTTCTTTACAACATGTAGATGTATTCATTTATGTTCTCTTAAAAATTCAATTTAACACATCACGAAAGTAAAAGGTCTTGGAAGGGTCCTTTGTCACACCTGAACCTAGATCAAGTGGTATCAGAGTGGTCTTTGCGTGGATGTGAATTGCAAGAATGAACAATGGAATGTGCAACGACAGAGGATGAAAAAGAGATGTATGAGACCATGCTCAAATTCTCCAAAAGGGTGGAAATAATGTATGAAGCTCTACAAAAAGAGATAGAGGAAAAGGATCGATTGCAGCTTTAGTTGCAAGCCACAAAAGAGGCCCTAGAAGAACTGAAGCACAATAGACAGAATCTTCAAACAGAGAACATTGAATTGAAGATGTTTCTACATGAGAAGAGGAGAAACATAGTTTGCAACGACATCTGCAAGAAAAGGACAAGGCCTTGGAAAAGTTGCAGCGTGACCCATGTGAGGTAAAAAGTAATTCTCTAAATTCATGTATGTGTTCTAATGATGATTTCGTTGTTTTTGAAAATCACACCACAGGAATTGCCTCCAAATTGTTGAACAAAATGGGGTATGAAGGAAAAGGCTTGGACATTAATGGCCAAGCCATTGTCAACCCATCAAAGTAGAAGGATTACCCCGTTAGGTAGGACTTGGGTATGTCAGAAAAGAAGTTGGGGAATGCACTGAGACAGCTAAAGAACCAACAATAGAGGATGAGAAGCCCTCACCAGTTCTTTCCAAATAGACAAAGGAGGTAAAAGATGTTGATTTCCTTTCAGTTTCATTTTCACATAGTATGTTTTCTGTTGGATATTTGGAGATCCCAATTACAGGGACAAACATGAGGCTCCTTACCAGGACGAGGCACAAGGGGGAAAAAGAACTTGGTGTTAATAACCAAGGCATAACTCAACCATTAGAGGTTGTGCAGAGACCTAAATTTGCAGGCTTGAGATACACCGAGGGAGAATGCTCGAAGATGTTAGATTCTTCCGAGACATCGTCGAAATCGTTGAGGAAAGAGAATGATGGGAACACATCCCCATCATCCCATGGTAGTTTCCACTGCAGGGAAATAGTTGAGGCAAGCTCTCATCGCCATACTTAGACTAGAGATGGCAATGAAAGGTATAACCAGTTTCGACATTCGAATGTTCATTTTGATTATAATCATGTTGTTAATAATGAACATAAAACATGGCATCAAAAAACATGTACCTTTTGTCGATTAAATAACCATACATTTTCTAAGTGTTGGAAAAGAATGGAAGCACACAAAAGGATGAGCTGTGAAAGACCCTCTCAACAACAGGTAAAGAAACATGTTAAGCAGATCTGGAAGAAGAAAACCTATTGTAGTCATTGCAATAGAAGTGGCCATCAAAGAGCCACATGTTGGAGGCTCCATCCAAAGTAGTGCCTTAAAGACAAAGCGTCGTGCATGAACCAGGTGAAAAATCTGTTTGACAAAAAAAACCACCATAAGAAGATGACCCATTCACCTTGATAAGTGAAAAATGGTTTCTAGATATGTTAGCGTTTCATGGTCATTAAATTATTTGTTGCATTTTAAAATGTAAAAGTGATGATGTGTTTTCCATCACTTGTTAAGCAACAATGATGTCTAGTCTTACTTTGAGTTGCATGATAAACTGTGAAAGTGATGTCATGTTTCCATCACTTGTCAGAGAAACAATAGTGTTTGGCCTTATTGTTGTAAATCATGTGTTGCAGTGATGATGTCTTTTCCATCGCTTGTTGAAGCAACTATGATATGTTGGCCTTATGTTCATAGCTGGGGTATTGTGTCCATCCTAATGTAAACTTGACCACCGAGTATGTGTTATAAACTCGTGGCAAGTGTGGAATGATTGGGTTATTAGTTGGTCATGAAATTCAAGCATGTAATTTGCAAAACAATGTACTACAGGTTGTAGAGGTTGCAGGTGTCGGCTCATCACTTAAGGCTCTGAAGAACAAAGGTGAAGGACATGGAAGCGAGGCCTTTCAGGACGTTTCTAATGTAGATAAGGTACAAAGAAGTTACAAATTATGTTTCATGCCTTTGGAGGACCAAAAGCTCCTCAGTGGGGAGGATTGATCTAGGTGACTCTAGGGACACACACAGGACAAAGAGGGCTTAGGGAAGCTCAAAAATCAAAGTGATTAGAATGCTTTCGAACTAGGACCATAGCATAGTTCTTGTCGTCCTGATCACAATGGTGTGAATGGTTCATCAATCTGAGCTCGTATGCGAAAGATAGAGCTCTTCAAAATTTGACATGACAAGGGGAAAAGCGGGGCCCACATGTGCCACATCACATCTCAATCAGCAAGTAGGACCCACTACGTTTATGTGGCAACTTAATGGCTACTAAAACATCAACACATGGCGTGCTAGCATTTCTTCTTAAATCTGCACAAAAAGACAAAAATAATAATTAAAAAAATAACCATATAAAGAAAGTCATTTTAAATAAATACATGTTATTAAACATATCAAGTTTAATAATAAACATATAAAACAAAATTCATATGGAAATATTAAAGTTATATTCAAAACCCAAACCAAAGCATTGAAAAGTTAGTTGGAAAGGCTTTATTAAGGCATAATGCCATACATTATGGGTCGTGGCTTGTTATGGTTTTGAAAATAGCCAACCAAAACATTAATACAACCTAAAACTTCGCTCATTCAAATAGAACTGTTACCTTAATGCCTGTCCATAGCAAACTATAATGTGCACCATATTAAAATATGTGGGAGTGAGTTTGGAACCTGGAACCTCCACCAACAACAAATCTTTAATTATCGCTCGCTAACCAACATGCCAAGTGGGTACACTTGGTGAGGTCCGCCCTCCAATTTGTACTTAAACCCTCTTACACAGTGTGAATGGGGGGAGAAGAACAGACCACTGAACCGGAGATGAACGAGAGCGGACAAAAGGTGGAATCGCAAGCAGATGCAGTTCAAGGAGGACAAGACTGAGCACGTTTTTCAAGACATATTTTTTTTAATTCATTTTTGCAGGTGGAATCATGAACTTGGGAAAAGAGCAGGCAGAACCATGATTAAGCCAAATTCTCAGGAGGGCAAAATTTTGCCATTGTCCAAATTGGACAAATTTTATGTCGATCTTACACCTCTCAGCAACATGAACCTGATGACATAGACAAAATTTTGATTTGAGCAGCGAATCTTCAGATGACCTGGAGGATGGGATCTTTGTGGAATCTAGGGGGAATCTAAAAGATTCCTTGAGCCCCATATTTTCACTTTCTCAGAATTCAGAAATTTGATAGTCGATTTTACACTATTTGACGCTACAAATTTGATGGTGCTTTCAGATTTTCCATTTTCTCATTTCATTTTTTGGCCACTTTTCTAAGTGGAGTGCAGGTGTCCGCATTGATGCGTGAGCAGCGATTTCCATGAGATTTGTTGGCTTATATGGGCTTGACCTGGGTTCAGAAAAATTATTTAGCCAAAAAAATCCCGCAGCTACCAGCCCTTTCGGCAATAGCCTGTAGAGCACGGGCTAAGGTCTCACCCGAGGTTGTAGGGGAGGGTGTTGGAAATAGGTTTCCGCACCCTTGGGATGTCTAGATGTGGTCTAGAGGGTTCACGCACCATTCCGCAGCTTCGCGCTCCTCTGTTCGCGCAGATTTGAACTCAGAATAATCCTTACTACTTATTATCGCACTATTTATGTATTCAATCTACTTATTGTGATATTTAAGAAAACATTTATCAGATGTAATCAATTCATGCACTTAGAATAAGCTTCAGTTCACATACATTCATAACATAAGCATATGTGCATAGATCAAACAATTATTATACAAAAAGCCAAATCCGCGATAATTCAGATTCAACATAGAATTACATAAGCAACTTATCTGTATTTCCACTTTATCACTAATACATCCAGATATGCCCTACACACTCAGCTGTAAGGGTCTGTCCACAAAGCTGCGGACTCTTCGAAGCCTCTGCGCACACAATTGCAGAGCCTCTATCCCTTCCCCAATACCCTCGACTCGGACTTACAGACGCATTCATACTTTTCTCCTCAAAAATCCATTACACTTCAAATCCAAGATTGCATACTGAAACTAAGCTACCTCTACCCATAGAGCCTCGCTCTATTTATACATTTCCATGGACCGCGATCCATGGGCAGGCCGACTCATTTACATTTCTTTACATTATTTTTGGGTGGACTACCCCTTTGACTCCACTTATTACAAATCGTGCTCCGCACATCTCGCAGAGTCTCTACCTTATCTTTACCCAAAATTTCGAGCTTTGTACCCCATGACTGTTGCGCAGGGCTTCTGCTACCCAAAAGTCCCCCAACACAATCATTGTGACTTGTCCTGAGTCACTCAACTGCTGTGGGAATCTTTGCATGGAGGTCAGTCAGCAACTTCTGCATATCACCTCCCTACAACAAATTCAGCTGCGAGCCTCTGTACCTTTTCCAAATGAGCCGCTGATGCATCCCTATCACTTGCAGTTGCTTGCTTGGTTTCACACATTTCCTGCATATGCGCTACCTTGCCTTCAATAGTTGTAGATATGCTAAAATGCTTCATCAAGCCAGGGCTGGATACATTCTTTAAATACTACTTCCTACTGCCGCATCGCATCAACTTGGGTCTTGAGAGCCTGGGCCTCTTTCATTTTGGCCAACCGCCACATGATAGCAACTGTCTGTGCAGCCCCGCGAGCGGTGTCATAGGCCTGTTGTAATTCGCACACCTCGATTTCAAATTGTTGTATGGTTGGGTCCTCCTAGAGGGATTTGAGTATCTCGAGAGACTGATCTAGTAGTCCCAAGCATTCGTGAACAACACTCCTCATTGTTTCCAATCCGACTAGAATTTCGCTGCGGCAGCGTTCCCATTCAGCCAAGGGTGTGGGTGGCCAAGCCTTGAGACGGAGCTCTACAACCTGTAACGTTAGTTCCTCTTGGGCTTATGCGGCCTCCGCTTGGGCCATGTGAAAGTCGACTACCATGTGTCAAATCTTGGTAGCTGGTGGGAGGTCCCCGGGGATGGTTAACTCTAGTACCGTGCTACACGCCTCCATCACCACTTGTTCTACTTCCTGGTATCGTGCGGCCAAGTAATCATACTGGAGAGTGAATTTTTATAACTTTGCCTTCTACTCTGTCAAGATGTGGAAAGCGCGACCTTCCCTAGCTCAAAACTCCTGAGTTACTCCCTCTTGCAGTAGGCATAGTACTTCTCTAAACAGGGCAGCTAGATTTAATTCCCAACTACATTCATTGCCCATGGCTATGACCAGGAAAACTCCTGCTAGAAACGGTAGGGTGTGTGGCATGTGCGTGCTGACCATTTGCTCGGCGACGGTTGTATCTTTTGGTAGCTGTCAGGTGACCCAGCCTGGGGGTCGCTCTTGTAATGCCTGCAACTACACTCTGATCTCCCCCAACACAGTTGTTTGTTCGGTGATTAGTTCAGGCAACGCTCTGGTGGGAACATTGCTTGCGGGCAGGCTACTGTCCATGAATTCTTTTTCTGGAGCCTTCGCTGTTTTGGACCTTTTTCGTGCAGCCGGTGATTCCTTGGCGCGACACCGCTTGAGGTGGTCCTGTGTCTCCTTTTCCTATTGCAAGTCCAGTTCCAAGTCCATTCCCTAATCTGCCTAGTTCCCTTTTGTTGTTGGGCTTGTGGTAGCCTCCTGCTGCAAAGCGGCTTGTTGTTCCTGACATGTCTTTTATGCTAGTTGAGTGAGTCGTTGTTGGCGTTCCTTCTTCTGCTTTTGTACTGCCAGCCTGTCAAGAATGGCCTTGTCTGGGGCGCGCCATTCCTGTGGCCATGCTAGTAATACCACATAAATGGCATCATCTGTTGCAATGAACGGAAGTGTGACCCATGATCGCTCTGTATCGTTTCGCGTGCGGATATACATGTGATGCATGTCTACTTTGAACTCAACTGTGCTTTGAAAATTATTGTAGATCGTGGGATACATGCGCGGTCTTCGATCAATCTGTTATCACTGAAAATATTTCAAAGGAAAAGGATAAGGTAAGGAATAATTGGTTTTGGTCATTCTCATGCTCCTTTCATGCATAAGAAGCCTTAGCAAACTCAGGGTCAGCATATATCAGAGTTCTTTGAAGGCTCAAGCAAGGCATGTAAGTTTTGAACAACTTCATGGTAGATGGAAAGGCCATTTCAAGCAAAGGAAAGATCAAGAGAGTTGAATTGGCATTAAAACTATGTTTTGGTGATTACACAACAGTTTCATAGCACGCTACGAAACTGCTGTAGCTACATATTTTAATGAAGTTGACCAATTTTGAGTGACAAAGGGAAAATAATTTTGAAAGGAAGTTTATGAAGATGATCATTCATTGATGTAAGTTTTGTTCATGATGCTTAATGAAGCTTCAAAGGGGTTTTGGGTCAAGTCTACAGTGTATATAAAACAAGTTAATCCCATGCAATTGTATGAAGAACAACCGGGGTAACTGAAGCAGCCTTTTTCAGGAGAAAAACGGTTTTAAGTAGTCAGCTTCCAGGAGGTCTCCAGAGCAACTAAAAGAATATTTTGGAAAATTGAAAGATTTTTTTATTCCTCACATACTTAAATACAAAAACCTCTTTCATTTTCTTCAAATTAATTATGAGCTGGGAGAAATGGGTGATTAAACTTGCGCTACGAAACTGCTGTAGGTGCAAGTTTTTTACAGGCATATTTATCTGTTTTACACCGGTTTTTCAAAGGCACATTCTGGGCGGTAGGGATGGTTTTTCAAAAAACCAAGCGAGGTTTTTGTTCATAACATATTGTTTCACAAAAACCTCCTTTAGTTTCCTCAAATACATCACGCGCTGGGAGAAATGAAGGACCAAACCTGCGCTACGAAACTGCTGTAGGTGCAGTTTTTCACAAGTATATTTCTCTGTTTTACACCTGTTTTTCAAAGACACATTTTGGGTGATAGGAAAGGTGTTTCAAAAAACAAAGAGACTTTTTTGTTCAGCATGGATTGGTTCACAAAAACCTCCTTCAGTTTTTCAAAATGCATTTTTTATCAGAAGTTATGAGCTCTGTCCCAAGACCCATTTTTCAGCCAGAACAGAGCAAGGGACAGTCTCCTAGTTTCTAGGAACATCAAGGATCGATTCTGGACAGCTGGAGAAGTATTTTAAAAAAACAAGAGAGTTTTTTGTTATAGACATCCTGGAATACAAAAACCTCCTTCAGTTTTGAAAAATGTGTCATGGATGAGGAGATAAAGGCTCTGTCCCACGTGCCATTTTCAGGGATCCTAAACCTAAAAACATGGAAACATGTTCCCTAATTTCTAGGGTTTGTCTTCAGCAGTCAGATGACCATGTGGGAGGCTTCATCAAATTCGACTTCATGGAGTGTTAGGTGTCAAAGAATGCTTTAAATATTTAGATAAGGTTGTTGTAATCATAATAAGGAGTTACACTCCTAGTTGTATTAGGTCTCTAGGACTCCTAGTTAGGTGTCATTTGCATTTAATAGTTAGTTTTAAGTATCATTAGGTGTCATAGTAGGATGAATTCGAATTCCCCTCATGCTTGAGGAGGAATATCAGTTATGTAAAGAGCTATATATATAGCTGAAGCATCAATATAATCAGGGTTGGAAATTTTATGAAAAAGCTTGTATTTGGCTTATGTAAGACTCAGTTTCAGTAATACATATTTGGCCTTACTTCTCAGGATTCATGAGGGATTTTTTATATTCAGAATATGTGATGTTGCCCTTTCCCTAATTCTTGCAGTGTTATGGATGTATAATCACTCAGAATTCACTGAATGTGCTCTGACTTCCTGTATACATTTATAAACTGTGTGGTCCTATATGAGTTTATATTCTGAATGTTTAAATGCTAAATGCCCTGACTTCCATGTAAGGTTGATCTCATTGTTTTATTGAGGTGT
>APFE030766499.1:63417-79525 GCA_000404065.3 Pinus taeda | reverse complement strand
AGCCCAATGGATAGTTGTTAAATGTGTTTCCACCATTCATATTTGTTACAGTTGTTCTATAAGAGTTAGCCATCTTATCTTTAATCAAAATCATTAATCCATTTAGAGAGAGCCCTCCTAGGTTGAGGAGGCTAAGCTTCAGCCTAAAGTAGGTTTGAAATAGTTACTTGAAGTCTTCCTAGTCTGCAGCCTTCCAGGGTCTGATTTTGAGATAACACAATCCGTGTCCATATCTTTCCTTCCATGGAGGTCCAAAATGCTCGGATCGCAGAAACCCTGGCTGCATCCTTTGTAGCTCAAAGCGAAATATACCGCATAACTTCGGGTAAGCTATCCTCAAGGCTGGGAAACTGGCTCTCCTATGGAAATTCACCTGTAACCAAAAGGATTGATAAAAGCAACCATGCGTAATGGAATTTCTTACCTTTGTCTTGTGCTTCTTGACAATTGGCTAGAAATTCGTCACATAAAAATTGTACCCAATTGAATTGAACCCGCTCGGCGCACTACCTTGCCATTGCAATGACAGGGGCTGGCACCTCATCCACATGACATTTTCTCATGAGTTTACTGGCTAGTAGCTGAATGGCGACTCGGACCGCACGATCGCTGATGCTTGCTATGACATACCCCCGCTGTCCTTTATCCAGATGGTATTTCACCTTCACTATTTCTGTGAGGCCTCCCTCGCTACTAGTTCCTACTATATATGCGGGGTTATTCCCTTTAAGTGGCAAGTGCGTAATCCGGTGGATTAGGTTGGCTGTGATCGGGATCAGCTCTTCCAACCATAGATATCCATCATGTATGAGACATAGCAGCTATCAGATCACAAATATGGTGATGGTCATGCGGTGATAGTGAGGTATCCACCTGAGATTTAGTAGTCCCGCCCTCTCCACACCTACTAACCACTTCTGCGGCAATAACTTGTCTTCAGCCAGTTTTGGGAACTTGTATCTATTTGCAAGGTCCCAATCTTCGAATTTGATGCTTGGAATGCACCCCATCGGAAACCCTTCGAACCTTATGTCATCCGGAAGAAGCAGGCTTTGGAGCATAGTCTTTGCAGCATCCATGTCTTTCGGTATCTTGGTCAGCCTGGTCCACAGAGAAAGATACGGGGGTAACAACGGAATTTGGAATGCAACTTCTTCTTCTTCCACTTGTGCATCAATCTGATCAATCAGGGCTTGTAGGTCATCGTCCTCCTCGACAAGTTCGGTGGTGACTGCCTTTGTCAACTGCCAAGCGTTTGTTGAATCTTGGTGAGGCCCGGACTATTTCTACCTTCTTCTTGTTCTTCCTGGGTTGTGGGGTACGTGGAGACTTAGGAACTTCGGGAACCTGAGTCACGTCCTCAAGCTCTTCCTGATTCACTTGCATTTCCTCTGCGACCCATGCTCGAGTTCTTGCCATGGTACTTATGGGGTGCCCGGTAGTCGCATACTTGTTTTTTTTTGCTTGTTCAAAGCACCAAAAGTCCAGTGCCTGCCACAAACTATGAGATTTGAAAAAATCCCTTCCCTTCGTTTTCAGTTTATTAGTGGCATCGTGTTAGCAGATCTTTGTGTATCTCGTCCAGAACTTGCCTCTTAATGTCCCACCACCAACTCCTCTCTGATGTAAGCTGACCTTCCTCTCAGGACAAATGTTGCTAACGATCATATTTTGACTTTTCCCCAGGGTAGCGCCATCCGTGGGGCGCAGCTGTGATCTTGTGGACTGCCTAACTTGGTAAACAATCCTTTTGCCGTGTCAGTTTTCCGCAGACTGGTTTATAGTCCCACACCTTCTTTCAACTACTCGAGGTGCTGACGCTGTAGTTTCTACTGTTGGTTAGGTGCTCGCACCTCTAGTGCGAGTTTGAAGCTTCCCTGCTAGCCCGGGCTGTGAGCACCTCTCAAGAATCTGGGTAGTCGGTGGGGGGGTTATGTTCTTCCATGAGTGCGGGCACAGCCATGATAGCAGGGTCGCAGCTCATTCCTGGGCTACTCTGTCAGATCTGTCCCTTCTTAGCGCACTTTACTTCCTTAGATGTAACCGTAGTTTATGAGGCTGACGTCTACTCTGTCTTTCTGAGCTTCCTTCTGTCGTCTATTACAAGCCCAATGAACCCGTGGTATCCACAACTTATTTGATCCCCTGCTAACCTTGGCGTCGACCACTGGTGCACCGGTCTGTTGGGATGGCTTTAGGCTACCAATTCTAAGATGCTTGGATGCCCACACCTTATACCCCTGTATCCTATGCTAGCGAGGAGTGCTTACTTCGTTCCGCTCTTCCGGTTGTGCCCATGCCTGCCTTTGACATCTGCGCCCTTTCCTTTGCATCTTCGAAGCCACACCCTTTTCTGAAGTATTGGTTGTGTGGGATGCCTTCACGGATACCTCCGGCTATTCCTTCGCCCTTATTGTCACCATCCTATTACAATTGAGTGTGTTTACTTCATGCAGTTGGTTCTGCCATCGTTCAATCTCTTCATATGAGTCCGACACACAAGAGCTATCATGGTCCCATGAGAGTCTACCATCCACTATTGGATTCACCTAATCCTGATCTTGCACTGTGATCTGGTAGATACAGTCCAAATCACCATCGTTTTCTTTGTTGCACACTGGATCCAATGGGACCACTACGTGGAGAGATTTCTTTTCGAATATCATTTTTCTTTTCTTGAGGTTGATGACTCCATTCATATATGTTTCCTAGTCTATCCCTAATAGTACATGATATGGGTTACTATCATCCACAATTTCTATGACCTCAAAATCGGTTTGGGTGCTTACACCATAGATGTCTATTGTAACCCTATGTAGTCTTCCCATGGGCAGAATCTTTTGTTGGTTAGCCAACCGTAATTGAATCAACGACCATTGCAGTAGAGGCCTGCCCATGCGTTCCCAAGTCTTCTTTGCTAGAACATTCGCGTCGGACCCCAAATCTAAAACGACCTAGTCCATCTCATAGTCTCTGATCTAGACAGTCAGTCGCATTTCCCGCCAGTGCATTAAGCATATTTGCCTATTTTTTGGACCATTCGTGGTTCGTCCGCTCCCGCGCATCGAGTAATCAATTCTTGAAGCCCCTTTACCACCTTAGCATCCCTGAGTAAGTTCATGCAAGTTTCCAAGAAGGTGGTTAGCATATAAGTATCCTTCTCTGATCTGAATTGATCCTTACTGTCTGATGTAGAAGCTTCTGCGAAGTTATTCTTGGCTTCTATAAAGGTTTACTTCGCATGCTCCAAGTCAAAGTCTGGTTGTTTCAGGGGGGCTTACGGACCCATACATCCAGCTCGAGCTACTTCCCCTTATCTTCTCGAGTGGTGGCGCCACTTCGGAGCATCATATTTACGTTAGGATCCTCCGCGCGGGATTCAATCTTCATCATTTGGACGTTCTGAGTGGGGTTAGCTGGAAGCACCCCCTTTTCCCTCATTTGAGCAATCAACATGGGGAAATCGACTGCTTCAGGGTCAAATTGGTAACAGTAAGGAAAACAAGCTTTGGTCAGGTTCGTACAATCCTGTGCGTAATGCCCTAGCCCTCCACAATTATAGCAAATTAATTGTCCTCGACCCCATCCAGCCCCATCCCCCCATGACCTCATTCACATCCTTGGTATCCTCCCCGCACGAGTGGTGCGGTGGGATCCTGTCTGCGCACCTTCGAGTGCATCCTATAAGCAGGTGTTCAATCCATCAACATTTCGTAACTATGGAAATTTCTTTCATCATGGCCCACCGTTCTGCAGAAGTTACAAAATAATTGTTGAGGAGGGGGTTGTCTTAAGTTTGGCAATAGGTGACAATTGTTCGTGGCATGCTTTCCTCCCACCTGACGGATTGCACACCAGAGTGCGGGCACCATGCTTGGCCCAGCTTGTACCTATGGTCACAATGCTATTGGCCCCCCTCCTGCCACATAGTTCACGAAGATTGGATAGTAGTCCTTATTGTGGCCATATCCCTTACATTTGATACACCACACTTCTTCCTGTATCTCCATCCTAGGCGCCTAGCCTTGTTTCAAGCTTCACATCTATATACATAAGTTTTTATTTGCGTTTGGATTTATTGTACTCCCAACCCTGGATCCTGTATTGGGGTTTCATGCAGCCACATTGTTGCCTCGAATGCTTCAGCTTGGGTTGAGATCTTTTGTTGCAACAGAGCCGAACTCAGATATCGTGTTAATGATGCGACAAACCAAGCGTGGTGTTGTGCATTCGACAGTGTCATATTGGGCTCACGGATGGTGCTTTTCAACCTCTAACCCAAATCCCATGGGGTTTCACCAGGCAACATTACAATTTCCTTGAACCCAATAACCGACTGTTCTTCTGACTTTGGTCGCCCAAATTCCTTGTTTAGCGCCTCCTGGATTGTTGTTATTCCTTCATTTGGATGATCACGTGAATATTTCATGTACCAAGTCAATGCATGGTCCTACAGCGTGCTAACTAAGGTAGCCTTCTTGATGTTATCATTTGTGATGCCTTGAGTGTCCCATACAGACTTTATCCCAAACCAGAATTGACCCAGTTCCTCATTTCCCACACCCTTAAATGTTGGCAGCTAGACTACGCTTGCCATCCCGACTTTTGGTGGGGGTGGGGTTGGAGGTGGGGTTGGTATTGGAGTGGACGGATTTGATATAGGTGAAGTGGGTGGTGGCATGGACGAAGGTGGTATCAGTAGGAAGCGCTCCCTAATCTACTGGACTGCACTTCTTGGTGAGAACCGCGTGAGCTCCTCCTCGCTTTCCCATGAAATAGAAGCCAAAGGACTGTTTTCTACCCCTCCCATTCCGCGGTAACCTCTTCCGCTCCGTGTTACTCCAGACATCAATAAACACGCATAATCTGTTTTTCACACAACAGCATCTTAATCCAAGTATTCAATGATTTGATATACTTACCCTGCAGTCCTTGAAGAAATCGCCTTTCTGCTTCACTATAGCTAACAGTTATATCTATCGCAAACTCAGTGATAAATCCTCCTATCACTCGATCCAGCCAATGATCTATGGCACGTGCGATTTTATCTTCGGTGGCTTCTAGCCTGCGCACTAGTTCCAGAGTCCACACAATAGGCTGATCTAATTTGCACCTTCCCACACTATCAACTAATCTCGCGATCCACTCGTACAACTCTACCGGAAATGTTGCGAATAAGACTTTCATGAATATCTGTGTATATATAGCATTCCAACCAATTTTCCTTTGATATCCGTGGATTTCTGTTTTCCTAAACTGCGAACTCGTGGAGTTTCAAATCCCACCATTCTTCAATCTCTTTCTTTGTAGGGTTCCAGTGTTCCAACATTAGGCACCCCTTAGGCAGATCCGAGTCCCAGCAACGGAACCATTTGTTGGCTTATATGGGCCTGACCCAAGTTCAGAAAAATTATTTAGCCAAACAAATCCCACAACTACCGCCCTTTCAGCAACAGCCCCCGCGGAGCGCAGACTGAGGTCTCACTCGAGGTAGCAGGGGAGGGTGTTGGAACCAGGTTTTTGCACCCTTGGGATGTCTAGATGTGGTCTGGAGGGTTCATGCACCGTTTCGCAACTCTATGCCGCTTTGTTCGCACAGATCTGAACTCAGAATAATCCTTACTAATTATATCGCTATTTATGTATTCAATCTACTTATTGTGATATTTAAGCAAACATTTATAAGATTTAATCAATTTTCGCACTTAGAATAAGCTTCGGTTCACATACATTCATAACATAAGCATGTGTGCATATATCAAACAGTTATTATACAAAAATCCAGATCCACGATAATTTAGATTTAACACAGAATTACGAAATCAACTTATCATTATTTTTACTTTATCACCAATACATCCAGATCTGCCCTACGCACTCAGCTGCAAGGGTCAGTGCACATAGCTGTAGACTCTTCTAGGCCTCTGCGCACACAACTACAGAGCCTCTATCCCTTACCCAATACCCTCAAAAACCCATTACACTTCAGATCCAACATTGCATACAGAAACTAAGCTACCTCTACCCATAGAGCCTCGCTCTATTTATACATTTCCATGGACCGCAATCCATGGGAGGGCCAACTCATTTACATTTCTTTACATTACTTTTGGGTGGGCTACCCCTTTGACTCCACTTATTACAAATCACGCTCTGCACATCTCACGGAGTCTCTACCTTATCTTTACCCAAAATCTCGGGCTTTGTGCCCCATGACCGTTGTGCGGGGCTTCTGCTACCCAACAAGATTTGACACCACAAGATTCGACGTGCGACCAGCTTCAGCAGCTTGACATCCTTCTTTAGATGGAACCAGGATGTGAGGTATATGCATTGTGTTCATGTACTTCTTTTTGCGATGCATTGTGCTGCACAGATCCATGTTTGATGTTTAACGTGGGATCATGTTTCGTACTTGTTTTCATGATTCCTACTTGATGTGACGTGGAATATGTACTTGTTGTCATGATTCATCATGTTTTATGTGAGATCCCTTTGTCGTTATGTTGATGGGATACTCATGTGTCGTCATGTATGATTGCACTGAAATCCCTTTTATGCCATGTTGGCGGGATATTCATCATCATCATGCATGGGTTTATGTCATACTGATAGGATTCCTTTTTGACTGAGAGTTCCTATAGCGAAACATCTCTTGGAGCCACTCTTGCATGAGGGCATTAGCCTTGTATGATAGTGACATCACCTCTTATGTACATCATCACTATTGACAGCACTTAATGCAACAGCCTACACCATCTTGACATCGGGGACCAGAGACATAGTCCCTCCTAGATGAACTCCATTATCAACGACTCATGTTTTCATGTGTTGATTATTGTCATGTTCCTCTTATTTAAAACATGCATATGTATCCATTTACGTTCTCTTAAAAATGAAATTTAACACATCACGAAAGTAAATGGTCTTGGAAGGGTCCTTTGTCACACCCGGACCTGGATCAGATACACACCTAGATTTTTGGATAGATGGATAGCAAGTAAGCCTGATTGTACCTAGAGGGGTTGAAATCTTTAGTCCATATTAGTCACACCTAGATAGATTTCCTTAGTCAAGAATCTAGTCCATGGCATTGTGGTGCCTAAATTGTTGAGAGACCACTTGGATAGATTTCCCTAGTCAGGAATCTAGTCCATGGCATTGTGATGCCAAAAGTTCTTCATGGTTCATATAGTTTTAGATCTTCCATTTTAGTTTTACATTCTGAATACCTCCCTAGTTAAGAGGGAGTTTTGGAAAATGTAACTATGTTTTGTCTTCATTAATGTACTTGAGTCGTCATGTAATGTACTTGTCAAAAGAATAAATAAAATAATAATTATTATTATTATTGTGACTTATTAAAGCATGGGTTTCATGCTTGGGCCACCTTGTTTTTTGTCAAAGTCCCCTTGAGGACTTCTAGGATTTATTCTAATTCAATAGAGTCATTTTACTTTTAAAGAGACCCTTCTTGGGCTTTTGAATCATGTAAAAAGGTTAAGTATTCATTCAAATATGGTTTATGTAATGTGAAAACCATGTTGGCATAGAAGAAGATCAAGTTGGCCTAAGGACCCTATTCGACCCCACATGAATCCTACAAAATCAAGCTCATTTAATTCATTTGGAGCATCATTATTTCACACAATTTCAAAATCTCTTGTAGCTGGAAAAAGTGTGAAGTTGTCTTGCAACCAAGAACGTGTGCGAAGTATGTTGTCGGGGAGCCGAAGTGAATGCGAGTTGGAGGAAGTCTAAGGAGAAACAAAAAATCGAAATTTTGGTGCCTCTCTCTCTTTGTTTCGTGGTATGGATTGGGAGATCAAAGTCTCCTAAGTTTCGTTGTTTTCAGAAGCTGCTCGTTTCTAGAAGTTGTTGCCTAGTCAAAGTTGCTAGAAGGGGTCAAAGATCTGGGAGGCTGACTTGGTGTGGGGGGAAAGTTTGGTCTTTGTCTAGGGTGAAGAGTCTCAAAGAATACTATTGAAAGAAAGAATTATCTTGATGGTTTTTCCCCTCGAGGGGGGTTTTTCCATGACATGTTCCTATATCTTTTGTCTCTTGTTTTGTGATCTTCATACCCATATAATATGGTAATTGCTTGATGAAAGATAAGATAATAAATAAGTAAGAGAATCCAACACACTCACAAGTAATTATCATGAAAGGAGAATCAAACCCTAATATAATTACTTTGATTTTCCAACATGTTATTAGAGTTAAGGTCACAAAGAGTCAAATATCACTTTGTTGGCATGGATTCTCCCTCTATGATGAACTACATAAGAATGGGTTTAAGTACTGTTGGAAGTTGGATCAAGAAAGTCATCTACTACTTGTTAAACAAGGTCAAGATTCAAGGACTCGTGTCTGCTCTTATAGGTTCTCTTATTGATGACTATGTTGATATAGGCCTGGGATCAACATCATTGAAGTTGGATAATGGATCAAAGATGCATTCTATATGTTCCATGTTTGAAAAAGAATTTTATTTTTAAAAAATAAAAGGGAAAGAATTGTTTTTTGTTGATGGGAAAGTATTGGTTTGGTAAAAATACTCTAGTATTGATAATGTTAGGGATATTAGAGTTTGTGAAACTAGGTCTAAAGAGATATTAGACCTCATCCATTCCGATGTGTGTGGGCCCATGTCTGACAAATTACATGGAGGTCATCTCTACTATGTAACATTCATTGTTGACCATTCTAGAACTACATGGATCTACCACCTCAAGACAAAGATGAAGTATTTGATAAGTTCAAGGATTTTAGGGATGAAGTGGAAACCCTAACTGAAAGAAAGATAAAAACTTTGAGGTCTGATGATGATGGGAAATACTCTTCTAAGGAATTGATTACATATTGTAAGGAAGTTGGTATTAAGAGGGAGCTCATTGTTCCCTACTATCCCAAACAAAATGGATTGGCTGAAAGGAAGAATAGGTAAATTGAAGAAAGCATTCAAACTATGCTCCTTGATCAATATCTACCAAAGTTCTTATGGGAAGAAGAAAAGATGGCATTCATATACATTCAAAATAGGAGTCCTCATAAGAGTCTTGATAATACAACACCCGAAGAATTATTCACAAGAAAGAAGTTGAGTGTGGATCACCTCTGAATATTTGGAAGTCCATCATATATTCATGTTCCATAAGACATCTACTATATTCTCAAGAAGTATGAAGGAGAACCTCTCAGGACAAGGTAGGTCAAGGAACAAAGGTATTCTTTAAATACATTGATTTCTTTATATTAAAAGGATTATTCATTTGACAGTCTATTACTAAGATTTTTATGTCTAGCTATATCAAATCATAATGATTCTTGTTTTTGGTTGATTCATCTCTTGATAAAACTACGCACCCCCTCTCATTTTCTGAATTGATTATGTAGAACCCTAGACAGGTTCTAGAAAACCCTAAACAAAGGGTATGCTAATGTGAATGTGTGAGCAAGATCCTTATATTGTCTTAGAAATTATTTCCTTGGTATGTGTGTGTTTTTATGATCTTACTTAATATTTTTGTGAAGTTGGGTTTGAATAACACATGATATGAAATGTATTTGCATGATGATGAAATCTATGCATATATAGACATGTCCTTTTGATTGAAACCCTAGCTTGGTCTAGGTTAGATGTATTAATGTTGTTGGACATATGATATGTTTATGAATGATTATGAACTTCTAGATATGTGTGTTGACCTAGTCATTGATGGTCATGAGTCTTAGGATTTAATGGAAATCCTTGTCTAAGATTTTAGGATGATGATATTTGGAAATCTAGGTCTTTGCAGCTATTGTTACACACACTAGACAATTTAATTATTACTAGGGTTTTGCAGCTAAACCATAGTAGTAATTAAATTGTCTAGTGTGTGTAACAATATGAGATCTATGTATTTAATGATTGTTGAGATTGTGAAAATGGAATTTTAGGGTTTTGGAGTTGAACATTAGTCAATGTAAAATCTATTAAATATGATAATTTGATATTTTTGAAAATTGTGAAAATAGAATTCTAGGTTTTTGGAGTTAAACCTTAGTCGAAGTAGAAATCTCTAATGTATGATGACCATATGATAATTTGAGATTTGTGAAAGATTGTTGAAATCTGACTTTTGGTTGAGATTGATGGTTGATTGAAAATCTAGGGTTTGCAACTAACCCTAGTGGAAGTTGGTTAGGCTAATGACTAAGTTGTGATTGACTTTGATTGATTCATGTGTGAAATATAGGAATTGTAGGAATCCCTAGTGAGAAGTCTAACATATTAATTTTGAAATATTATTGGATGCTTTACTTTTATTGTATCTAGGGTTTGTTATATGTTGAAGTAAGGTATGTCATACCTTTGGAAGGAACATTGAAACCCTAGATGGAATGAAGAGTTGTTATGAAGTAGTCTAGGGTTTATATCAAAGTCCCTAGCAAGATGTTGAAGAGTATATGTCTCTTATGTATAATTAAGTTTTGTTATATGTTATTATTAAACTTGAAATGCTTCTGTAATTCTAATATGGCTAACATCATGCTTCTATAGATTCGGTAGTACTCTCTATTTAAGTTATGCAGGGACACAATCTTCAATATGGTGAAGATGCTCATTGATGTAATAAGCATGATGAGGATAATGATAACTCTGATGAAATGGTTGGAATCCATGAAGATTCTACAATGAAAAAAAAGAAGAACTTGATCTCCTGGAGAAAGCCTCCATAGAAGAGATCTCCATAAGATTAAGAGGGAGTCTGGATGAAGAGTTGTTTTTTCTATTTAAGGGGAGGCTGAACGAACAAAATCACCCTAGGATAAGAGGATGATGGAGAATTTTCCTTGTACATGAATAATTAGATCCTCTCTGATTAAGAGGGAGTGACAGATACGATTCTCTGCTTCATGTGGCATGCACTAGACCAAGACTAACAACCGTAAGTTTTAGTGAAGGCCATTAATAGGAGAAGGAAATTGGAGAATGCATTTCGAGGTGTTGTCGAAAGAAGGAAAGCAGGATATGATTGATGAATATGTTGCTTCATATGAAGTAGGAAGAATAATGTAGGATTGAGGAATCTTCTGTCAAATATGTGGTTGATATTCCTACTATGGAAAGTCGAGAAGCAACATCTGTCGTCTCAAAAACCATGGAGGTTTGTATTTGATTATGTATATGTGAAAATATTATTGATTGTGGTTTTTTTTGTACAGGTGAATCTCTCGAAGGTTTTGATAGTATGTTGGTTACCAATCAGTTTGATTGGGAGAGATTGGTAATCCTTGATCTACTGGATCAAGGGGTGTTAAGGCTTTGTGAGTGAAGCATTGTCTGGGAAGACATCTGGTTGGCACTCTATGTTGATGTCTGGGTCCCAAAGTTGGAAAGTTGGTGTTGGTTATTGAGCTTTATTTTGGATACACACCTCGATTTCTATGTTGATGGTTATCAAGTAAGCCTGATGGTACCTAGAGGGGCTAAAAGTTTGATTCCATCGTAGTCCCACCTGGATAGATTGCCTTGGTCAGGAATCTAGTCCATGGCATTGGGGTGCCTAAATTATTGAAAGACCACTTGGATAGATTGACTTGGTAAGGAATCTAGTCCATGGCATTGTAGTGCCTAAAGTTCTTCATGGTTCATATAGTTTGAGATCTTCCAATGTATTTGTACATTATGAATACCTCCCTAGTTAAGAGGGAGTGGTGGAAAATGTAACTATGTTCAACCTTCATTAATGTACTTCAGTTATCATGTAATGTACTTGTCAAAAGAATAAAGAAGATAACTATTATTATTATTATGACTTATTAAAGCATAGGTTTCATGTTAGGGTCACTTTGTTTTAGGTCAAAGTCCCCATTAAGGACTTCTAGGATTTATTCTGAGTCAATAGAGTCATTTTACTTTTAAAGAGACCCTTCTTGGGCTTTTGAATCATGTAAAAAGGTTAAGTATTGAGTCAAATATGATTTATGTAACCTACACACCATGTTGGCCTAGAAGAAGATCAAGTCAGCCTAAGGACCCTATTTGTCCCCACATGAAGCCTATAAAAGAAAGCTCATCGAATTCATTTGGAGCATCACTATCTCACACAAGTTTGAAATCTCTTGTAGGTGGAAAAAGTGGGAAATTATCTTGTAGCTGGGAAAGAGTGTGAACTCTGTTGTCAGGAAGCCGAAGTGAATGTAATTTTGAGGAATTCTAAGGAGAAATGAAAAATCAAAATTTTGGTGCCTCTATCTCTCTATTTTGTGATCTATATTGGGAGATCGAAGTATCCTAAGTTTCACTCTTGTTAGAAGCTACATGTTTCCAGAAGTTGTTGCCTACTCGTAATTGTTGGAAGGGGTCGAAGATCTGGGAGGATGACTTGGTGTGGAGGGAAAGTCTGGTCTTGGTCTAGGGTGAAGAGTCTCAAAGAATACTATTGAAAGGAAGAATTATCTTGACTTGATTTTCCCCTCGAGGGGGGTTTTTCCCTAGCATGTGCCTATATCTTGTGTCTCTTGTTTTGTGATCTTCATACACACATAATATAGTAATTTCTTGATGAAAGATCAGATAATAAAGAAGTAAAAGAAGCCAACACACTCACAAGTAATTATCAAGAAAGGAGAATCTAACCCCTAATATAATTACTTTTATTCTCCAACATATTCATCAGATAGTTGAATGCATATACTCTATTGAACTAGTAATAAGTATTGGAACTAATTCATTGGCTTATTAACTTCATTTGTATTCCAAATTCAAAACTGGTCCAAATCCTTTTTCTTTACCTTGCTCTTGGTTGAGAGGGGGACTAATCCTTCTTTCAATCGAGGCAGATTTAGGATTTACTTTCTATTACTTAGAGTATATTTACATTTAGCTTTAATTATTTCATTGTATAAGTCCTCTTACACAGGGGAAAACTTTAGAGTGGTCTAGCTAATCCATTAATTCAGTTTAAGGATCACTTTCTTGCATGAGCTCTGCAAGAAGGTAGACCTGATGGAAATGGAAATGGAGCTTCTTTAAGTTCATGACTCGATGGTCTCCCTTATAATGTTGACATGGTCATTTTGGACCATCAACACTCAGGAGCTACAAGACCCCCAATAGCTAAACCACCCCTCTACGTGTCCAGACCGTGAGTCAGATTGTTTTTTCAAAGACCTGGACTCTCAACCACATGCATTACACTACATCCATGTGACTGTAGGCCTCCATTCATATGCAGAAGCCTACAACGTAGTGACTGTAGTCCCAATTTCTCAGTTTTGAGCTAGTGACTCTGGAATTAATGTCCCCTTTTGAGGGCTTGTCTCCAGGCCACTGCCTAGAACTTAATGATACTTTCTAGAATGATGAATAAAATTAATAAAAAGCCAATAATGCAAAACTTTATCAAAGATTTGACCTAATCAAGCCTAACCATGACAGTCATTTCTCTAAACACATTGAGAACATGTAATCTATAGGTCATGAATGTATATATGAACATAGGGCTCTGAAACTTATATGAGATTCATCAAGAAGATTTAATGCCCTCATACAATAGCTACAATAACATCTATTAGCTCATGCATTCATTAACCATTCATCAACAAATCAAACATATCAAGTGTCATAACTAGAACCTGCTATGAAACCGTGCTTATAACCAACATATAACCAAAATAATAACCATGGTAGAACAACTATCAAAGACACATAATAACAAGTACATTTACTCATAAAATAAAAGAGGAAAAGAGCTCTTATTAACATATGCAAAAACCAACTAAGTCAGGGACATCCATGTACCACCCGACCATAGATTGGTTCGAACCAAATCTTTCTTTCAACCAATCACCCCCATACCATATTCGAAGCATGAACGTGGAACTCACAACAAAACAACCAGGGATTCCTCAGGCTTTACCACAATCCCGCCAAAACCGGTCAAGGGACTCCTAGGCGTGAAACAAGCACCTACACAACCAGGCTTTACTACAATCCCACCATTACCTATCATGGGATTCCTAGGCCCAAACCAAAAACATACACTACCAGGCTTTACCATAATCTCTCCAAAATCAGTCAAGGGATCACTAGACCCTAAACAAACTTGGATGCCTTTGAATTTATTCACAAATACCTTGAGGAATTTTCTTGTCTCTGCCCTCAGCCTTTATCACAATCCCATCATTACCGATCAAGGGTTTCCTAGGCCCTTGGGAATTTTTCTGAGACCACCTCACCTGGTTCCAAAACCTTTCAACAATCCAAATCTTAACCAAATGAAAGAACCTCATCACACCATCGCTATCTAGAAATGAAAGGGAAAGGTTGAAACCACTTTCACACCTGGAAACACCCATGTGAGTGACAGTAAGAGAACCAAATGCACACATGCATGCCAAAACTAGCAAGGAAATCATACATGCAACTTGATACCTGCAAAGCAATCCCACTGTAGTCATTTGATCAAACTTTCCCTTGCTTGATCCTTGCTTTCCTTTGCTTTATTGTACTTCCTTTGCCTTCCATAATCCAATGCTAGAGTGATCCAAGAATGCTCTACACATGCAAGAGAATGGGAGAGAGAGAGAGCTCCAAAACTGAACCCACAAAAGTATGTGAACAAATACTCATAAGCCTTTTTATTATTGTGGCCTCTATTTTCTTCGATTTCCTCTATTTTTCTTTCAATTTCCTTCACATGCAATCCTATTTTTGAAAATGCAACAAGATGATGGAGCTTAGTGAAAAGAAGTCGCCTTCACTAAGTAGTCCCACAGGCTATTTTTGGCGCAAAGTCTATTTTTAGACTATGTCTATTTTTAGACATATGGATCATGGTCTATGAGTTGCAGGATGCTATTTGTGGATGATTGGTCAAGTTGGTAAAAATAGATGGACCTCTATTTTTTGAATATGGGCAGAGTCTATTTTTAGACTGCAGGTAAAAAATAAACAGTCGAATTTTTATTATCTCTTAATAATATTTGGACTATAAACATTATCTTATCCTCTTGGAGCACTTCAGTTCGAGCTACGGATGTGGCACATGCAGCTTCCAGAAGGAAATACATGGTTCTTATGGGTTACTTGAGCTATTGCATGGAGGACTTCAGTTAGAACTTCAGTGGTTGACTTTTGTGGAGCTGGATCAGGAGTTGATGGAGTTGTGTTCAGTTTGACTTAGTTGAACTAGTTGTATTTAGTCTAAGTGATCAATAGACTAAGTGATGAGTGGTGTGAATTAGTTATTAATTAATTCACTAATTATTAACTCATAAAGCAACTGAAGAGTAAATCAGTTAACTCAGTGCACGGACAGTTTAGTGGAGACAAGCGTTAGAGGTGAGTGAAAGGGCAAGATAGTTGTCAGTTGTGACTATAGTTGTGCATGTGATTTGCACAATCAATGGATTGAGTATTGCCAATGAGGATTGCGTGGTATATCCAAGGGAAATACGAATTTGGATCATTCATTCATCAGTATTCTCATGCAGGATTGCGCAGTGGAGGTAGGCAAGCAGCGGAGGAGATTTGAGCCAGTGATTGATTCAGATCTGAGCTAGTTTGTGTGTAACAGGTGGAAATAGTACTGAGTACTTGTGAGGATTATTGTACTATGTATTGTTACATGTTCTTAATCAATATAATGTACAGATAGTTGGGGGTTTTCAGCTGTATGCTTTCCCCAGGTACATACTGTGTTGATATGTGTGATTGATGCTTCAATGTGCACATGTGAATGTTTGTTAATACTGCTAAATTGATGATCAACGTAGAGGAGGTTATGTATTATGCATGTATTCCGCAATTAGTGTATAATCGGGATAATCTCTGTGAATAAGTGTCATATTATACATGAAATTTCGACATGGTATCGGAGCTGGTTGATTTGTAGAAAAAGTTCTACAGGATATCAAAGCGAGGATTGATCATCAAATCTATTATTCAGAAAGTGATCACATTTTATTTCTTCAGGCAGAGTCTGTAATCGGGCCAGGTAGCTTCTGGATTCATCCTTCTTTTGGAAGGTGAGATATCCGGTGAATGCCCATACAGTCGATCTCTATACGAGAAATACTTTGTTCTCACGAATTTTAGATCAGAAGCGGTTGAGTT
>APFE030766499.1:13695-43479 GCA_000404065.3 Pinus taeda | reverse complement strand
TCCAAAAGAGGGAGTATCCCATTGATGTTGGACCTGAATAACTTCCTCTAGAACACTATAAATACAGGCATTGGGCCAGAGGAGGGGAGGTTGAAAGCTGAACATTCCAAAGGGTAGATGCTGCTGGAATTAGGACTTCCTTGTAGAAGCTTTTGAGGAGAGATTACCATCCTTTCTTGTTTCATTTGGAAGTGGGTGAGCTTGTCAAAGTAGAGGAAAACTCTTGCTGGACCCTGGGAGGAACTTGCACAACCCCAAGGCTCAGGTTGTAATGGTTTCTTTTTTGTTTCCTTAATACAAATAAGTCCATTCTTCTCAATGATTTGTTGTTAATGAATTGTTTCATATACTCCTTGGTCTATATGTTGAATATGCTTTGTTTTATGGAATATTCAGGGGTTATGTAATCGTTTGATTGTTAGTGTATGCAAGTTTCAAAGTGAAGGAGGAGCTCATCTGGATCGACGAGGCTGGACTGCTGCAACAAGCGTTGGACTTGAGGTAGGATCGAAAAACACTTGGTCTCTCATAGAATAATGTATGTTTAGAGAAGGATTGCTCTTAATTGTCTTGTTTGTCACTAGAGAGTCTTAGACTCCTAGGGAGGTTAGTTTTGTCAGCAAAAATAACTCTTTCCGCATGACAGGAAGTGCCTTCAACTTTAATTTGTGTATAGATCCATTATAAACCAGAACACATGCAAAAGAAATATCATCCCCAACATAAACCAAAAGAAACTTTCATTCAAGTTATATTTGAGCATCTAATATCATAGGTCTTGGAACTAAATGAAGAACCAAATATAATGAGTTTTGTTCCTTATCAAGAAAAATGATTAAATCAAGTTCCTTGTAAAGGAATTGTTAATTCGTAGATTTCATCCACTAAGTGATCTCTCCAAGATGGGATCAAAGCATCCTCCTTTGCACCAATTATATTACAGCTCCTAAAAAAGAAGATCATGAATATATTGACAATATAACACCGAATGCATTTTATGATTATAGATTGTTATTGGATCAGAGTTCTTGCCAATACCCATCTAAAGGAAATCAAAATATCACACATTCTCTTCAAAGAATTCACTTGTGCCCCGTTGGGAGAATTTTTATTCATTTAATCCTAAATATTGTATCATTGGAACCACTAAGTATAAAGGTCACGAGAGTTATGTGCTATGGAAAGTAAGATAACATTATTGACACATTCATTTACAACATGTAATACATGTAGTTTCTGGGAAGTTGTCATGCATTATTATTATTATCATCCATTGATTGTGGAATTTAGATTGAGAAATTATAAGGGCCTGGAATATTATTTACCCATGACACAACAACGATAACATCTATATTTCAATGCAAAGTAATATGACCACTATGAGATTAAAGCTAATGAATATTATGAGAATAAAGATACCAATCTACCTTATTCTTGCTATAAAACATAAATATACCCAATTTTCAATACTAAGTCTTCAAGCACAACCTCATTATGTGGGAAACTTCTTTACCATTCACGACCATAATCAATATATGAATGTTTGTGATTGTTGTGGAAAGGAATCGAGACATATACTGTGATGGAGATTCATCCATTTAACTCATGAAAAATAACATTTGACTTATTCATGGCCAGATAAAAAATTTATAGAATGCCAAACCATTTCAAATGAGCTTTATCAATATAGAGTCAGGGTCAAGTTTCATATCAATGCTAACAAATATTTTTGTGGCCATTCTATATTAGTAATAACATTATTGGCATTTGGGATTGAAAAGTGGATGCAAAATAAGAAAACCCAAAAGTTGTAATCATTTTTACAAAGTCGATTATCACATTTCAGCCTATTTATATTACCCTAGGTACTCTAAAACCTAATCAATAACAATCATAAACATATGAGTTATATTAGTAACACAAACGATGGCAAGGAAAGTGATTTTTATAGGTATCACAATCATTGAATATATGATCTTTGACTATATTAGGGTGGGATTGATACTATAAAAGAAGATATTTGCATTTAGAGGACGGAGGAGTTAAAAATATAGAAGGTCAAATCACATAATGAGAGAAGTAGGTGGTTTTTAGGTGGAAATTTATGGGATCGTACTGAAGGTTATGGTTGTAAGGGGTGTTTCCATTTCGCATGATAGTTTAAGAATCTATGTGGGGTCCATTGGGTGGTTAGGAAAAGGCACCCAAGTGAAACTATGAACCAGTTTATCCACCGATGGGCGAATGATCTAGAGACTAAGATCCTTGCCCAGGCATACTCGGCCACCAACACCAAAAGGCACAAGTCATAGGTCATTTCCTCAGACATCCATGTGTTTTTCGATATCCTCATACGTCCTTGTGTTGTTTTCTTTCCAAGGGGAGAAACCTCTTTATTCATAACTAATGAGGATGTCATCAAATATTTGGGTCATGAGTAATGGATCACATGTTCACGATAGCAGTTGTTCCTATGGGAACACACATCCCATTTACCATATACCAATACTCCTTATATAGATGAGCCCTTAATAGGAGAGGCCTTGACAGATGTGTTCTCAGAGACTCTTTCACCACTACTTACAGATAAGGAAGCTTTTCGATATCTTCCTCACAAAGAATTTTGTTGCTAAGAAAGAACCCTAAGCCCATCTCCCCACTGATCCAAACTTTGTCATACTTACACTATCGAGTTGCATATGCACCTCACAAATGATGTGCCTCAATTGTATCAAATTTTCATGGCCACAAAACTTAAAAAATTACCCACAAGCATTTTAACCAAGGAAACTAAAACAAACCACTCTTTTGCAAAATTTCCTTTGGTCTCTTTCATCCTCTTCTCAAAGGGAGAATGGAAAGTTACTTCTCTTAGAACCTAGGGTACTCTCCATTGTCCACAATTTCTTATACATATATTAGATAACAATAGATATTTTCAAGGGTGAAAACATGGACTATAAAAGAATGTATTTGACATCCACAAGTTCCTTGATCTATCTATCACACTTCAATGAGTAGAATGTTTATTAAGAACAAAAACAAGAACAAGAGCAAAAAGCACAAATGACATTTCAAGTTGTGAACAAACCAAAAATGAAAGTGTAAATAATTTAAAGATGGGAAACTTACGTGAAATGCAATATTCATTCCACCTAAAATCCTTCAGCTTCAAATATTTCCAAGTCATCCAATGTTAAGCTTTGCAATATGATGGAATAGTACACCCATTAGGAAAATAGACTCCATGGGTAGAATTTTCATAATATTTTCAGCTAGATATTCTCATGAGCCAAATGAAACTAGCACAATCTAAACTTTGAAATTGAACTGATATTGAAACTTAGAAGCCTCATCCCTAGACAAAAAAATGTCATGAATTTTCCTTTCAGGGTATTGATGATAAAACCCTATATTACAAAGAAACTCAAACCAAACATGGTAATTTTCAAAATGATATCAACGATAACACAAATTTCCCACAACTAGTTGAGTGCTTGGATATATTGGTTATAAACTAATAAAGACAATGAAAGAGAAGCATAAGGATCAACAAATGGAAGACTCAACATTGGAGAGGATGGAACTTGCATTGAATTTTTCTCTCTGCAGGCTGCCACCTGCATTAAAAAATGAACACCACCAATCTCCTCACTAGTTTTGGAGGTGACAAAAAAATCTACAAGTGACAGAAAAATCTAGTAGAGTTTTTGTTTTAGTACAATAGACCCACACTTTTGTAAAATAAGATTATATTATTAGATCCTTGTATTTATTATTTATTTTTTGATAGGGCATGATATCTTTGCATTTATTTTCAACCATATTGGAAAGCCTACTTGGCAACTTTAGTTTTTTTCTAATTAAAAACATATATATATATATATAGTCAAATCTAATCATGCGAGGTGCCAAATTTTTATTTTTATTTTCATTTCATTTTATTGTTAATTTTTTTTAGTAATTATCACATCTGACCATAGACAATTAGTCCATTCAAACTTTCCAACTAATAAAAAACTAGTTTTTCTGTTTTTCTAAAAAAAAGAGAAAAAACAATTCTACAGAATACAAATATCCAAAAAATATTTGAAAATATTAAATAATTTTAAGAAACAAAACTAAAAGAACTTTATGGCAGGGACTAATAACATGCATCAATATTCTTAATTGGGGATATTTACCCCCACTTTACCATATGGATTCTTAATCCATTATCCTAGATCCATCTTAACGTGGCATCTATCAAGTGTCGAGAGTGATCAAGTCTATCAAGGTCTCCTTAATTGAAAAACTTGAGGAAATGTTTGCACATTGAGATATTTGATCCTTCTCGACACTTGATAGATTTGGAATTCAAATGAATCTAGGTTTGTTTAATTATTAATAACTATTAATTTGAACTTGGGGAGGAAGGAAGGTACAGTGCTACTGGAATTGGTACAGTAACCTTTAAGAGGGATTCAGAATCCCCTCTTTGCCTCAAATATGTCATGCGTGTGTCAGGCCTGAAGAAGAACCTCATCTCTTTAACAATTTTGGAAGACTGTGGTTACGATGTGATCTTTAGCAAAGGTAAAACCTTTCTAAGACACATAGCAACTGGGCAAGTGAAGCATATCGGGGTTCGTGTGAATAACTTGTATAAACTTGATGTGGAATATTGTGTTGCATTAAGCAGTAAGGCAGAGAATGTGTAGAATCGTGATGTCGGTGAGATTTTGCATAGGAGAATGGACCATTTGCATCATGGTGCCTTAAATATTATGCAGCAAATAACCGTTAGCCTCCCTAAAGGAGCACTTGAGCAACAGGATGTCTAGAAAGGTTGTACCTTGGGGAAGTATGTAAAATCCACATTCCATGGTCGATACAGAAAAGCATATGCAGCCATGGAGAGAGTCCACTCTGATGTCTATGGACCCTTCTTGACAACCTCCACTACTAGACATAAGTATTTTTTTATTTGTGTATTGACAATTTCTCAAGAAAATGTTGGATCTTCTTCACACAGAAGAAGGATGAGACATTCTCAAAGTTTTTAGAATTTAAGGCACTAATTGAGAAAGAGACTGATAAGAAGGTGAATCCTCTCAAAAGTGGAAATGGAGATGAGTATGTATCGAATGACTTCAAGGATTTCTTTGTGAAAGAAGGCATTCGAAGAGAGTTGATAGCACCCCACAACCCACAGTAAAATGGGGTAGCTGAGAGGAAGAATCAGAGAACTGTGGGAGTTGTGAGAGCTATGTTAAGTGACCAAGGACTTCCACTGCATTTGTGGGTAGAGGCATGTAATACAATAGTCTACTTACATAACTTGAGTCCTCATCAGATTATTGGTATGATTACACTGGAGGAGGCTTTCTTGGGGAGAAAGTTAGATGTGTCTCACTTCAGAAATTTTGGAGCCTCTGTTTATTGCCATGTCTCCAAATATTCAAGGAAGAAGCTTGGGCCAAAGACAGAGTTGGGAGTTTTTGTGGGTTAAATCGAAACTCCACACAATTATCGTGTGTACTTGCCTTCCCTCAAAATGGTAGTTGTGCAAAGGGATGTAAATTTTTATGAGGAAAAAGTGATGCGGTGCTCTCTTGAGAGGGAGAGTCATAAACCACCAGTAGAGGATATTTTAGCTCCAAAGCAGGAGACTCAAGAAGTTGTGGAGAAGCCACAATTGGAGGAGCAGAGAGGAGGTAGAGTGGAGACATCCGCTCAAGAAAAACCATCCAAAGAAGGTGGAAAAAGAACCAAGGAAGTTGATAGATTAGTGCAAGATGCAACGAAGAATGTGGGAGCTCCTTCAAATTTGGGCAAGCAAAGGAGGTCACCTGAGAGGTACAATGGCTACATGGCTCTAATGACTGAGCTTCTAGATACTGAGTCATCCTCTTTTGAGGAAGCAGTAGAGTAACCAGTTTGGGTTAGAGATGGATCTTCAAAATTAAGCATGCAATAGATGGAAGCATAAAGAAGTATAAGGCCAGATTTGCGGCCAAAGGATTCTCTCAAGTTGAGGGAATTGACTATAAGGAAAGCTTTGCTCTCGTAGTAACGTATTCATCCATTAGATCAATTATTTCACTAGCTACATAGATGGGGTGGAATATCCACCAGATGGATGTAAAAACAATATGTCTCAATGGTGTTATTGAGGAGGAAGTGTACATAGAGCAACCAAAAGGTTTTGATCCATTTGATCAGGAGTCTGATGTGTGAAAACTCAAGCGAGCATTGTACGGTCTCAAACAAGCACCCTGATCTTGGTACACAAGGATCGATAGTTATCTCACTAGATTGGGTTGCACCAAAAGTGAAGCAAATGTGAACCTCTATCATATTTTGTAGAAGGTAAATTGCTTATCATTGTTTTATATGTTGATTTAATATTGACAGGTGATGAGCACTTGATCAGCTCTTGCAAGGAGGGCCTTCAAAGGTAATTTGAGATGAAATATGTGGGTCTCATGCACTACTTTCTTGTGCTAGAAGTACGGCAAGGTGATGGGGAATTATTTGTGTCTCAAGGCAAGTATGCCACTGAGATACTGCTGAGATTTCACATGTATATTTGTAATCCCATGGAGACACCTCTAATGACCAACTAGAGGAAGGAGGATGCCACTTCAGGATAAGAGGTTGATGCTACCATTTACTGGAAGCTAATGGGTTCACTGATGCATCTTGTGATCACATGACCAGATAGGTACTATGCAGTCAACCAGATAAGCCAAGCTATGGTTAGGCAAACCAAATTGTATTGGAAGGTAGCAAAGCATGTTTTACAGTACCTCAAAGGAACTACCTAGTATGGATTATGGTACACACGGACAGAGGGAGTGAAGTTGTGTGGCTTCATAGATGTAGATTGGGCAGGGAGTCCATCCAACCAAAAGATTACATCAAGTGGAATTTTCGATATTGGGTCTACAATTTTTTTATGGTATAGTAGGAAGCAAATATTTGTGGTGCTCAGCTTGCAAGAAGTTATATACATGGTTGCAAGTAAAGTAGCACGTGAGGCAATCTTGATGAGAAAGATACTTGTGGGACTGTTTGGTCAAATGATGGATCCAACTATGATCTATTTTTATAATCAAGGTTTCATTAAGCTCTCTGAGAATTCAATATTTCATGACTGATCCAAGCATATAGATATCCAATATCATCATTTACAGGACTATCTACAGAGGTAGATAATGTTGCTACAATACACTCTGACATAGGAACATGATGTTGAAATCTTGACAAAGGATTTATCAATAGGGGAGTTTGAATTCCACAGGTGCAGGATATGGGTGGTTGAAAATCCCTTTCTTGCTAAGAGGGAGTGTTGCGAAATGCCGCAATAAAGTATCAATTTGACTTTGCCCTGGTCAAATTGAGAAAATTCGGATTTCCACATCAACAGATAACTTGGAGGTAGTTAACTTGTGTGATGTGGCTCTTGTCACTCGGTTAGATCAGTAAATTCGAGTTACAGGGCTTGGAGTTCAATTCAGCATGTGCAATTAATATTTTTTAGTAATCAAGGTCAGTTATTTCTATTTGTATTCAGTTAAACTAGTTCTAATTGTTGATAGAACTAGTGGAAGGTCAGGTGTGTAGTGGGACAATAGTCTACCTTAGTGATCATCTAGTTAACTGATCAATCTGCTCAAAATACCTAGTGCATGCAAGGAATTTGATTTCCTCAGTTGTGGTAGATATTCCAAGGCAATGTAACAAATAATTGTAAACTAGTTTGAGTGTGCAGGTGTTTCATGAAATCAGAGGATCAATCCTTGGGAACTGTGCAATAAATTGGAGGAAAAATTCTAAAAAAAAGGGTCTAATTCCTTAGGATTTGCGCAAGGAAATAGGAGCTCAAGCAAAGGAAAAAATTGATTAAGTTTGGGTCAGATCTTGTCATTGAGTAGAGAGATAGGTTATCCAATTTTAGGTTGTTATCATGGCATGCACAGAATTGTAATACATTCTCAATTCATCTTATTAATGTAAAGAGGCTTGAGGGTTTTTCCCAGTTGGGTTCCACTAGAAAAATATTGTGCATGTGTGGTTTTCTTATTGCATGTTTGCAGTTGTTGTTCTAAATTGTGAATTGAATTTTGTAGATCAGTAGAGTATAATTGTGTCTCTTGATTTTAGATCAAACTTCTTGAACAGTTGCAATTCTATCACCATATTTCTACAATTTCCCTATGACATTCATTTAAAATACTACAAATAAGATATCATATAACAAATTGTACTATCATATATGGTGCATGACAGTTAGGAAGTTCTTTATGAACCTCAAATTGATATTTAAATGTACAACTTTTTAGTTGTTTACTAAGTAATTAGGAGATAATCATAAGCCTTGTCGCAAACCATGTTAGCATTAGTACCAAAATAATCCAGAAACATACGTTCATAATTGCATGAATAACACATATAAGTGGGGATAAAAGTATGATTTATCATCAAATCAATAGAACTTTACAATGTTGTTCCCCTTGTAGTCCTTGCCTTTGGATTCTCCTCTCACCACAACTCACAATCAGACGTCATTGCTCATTGTTGGTTCATCTCAAGGAGAACTAAGTCCTCATTCTGGCAGCAAGTACCTATCTCTCCCTTCTCTCCCTCTACTCCATAGAGAGCATTACTTTTATATATGAGTTTCTAGAGTGATTAGATGTATCTAAACACTTTTTTGACCATTTTTTATATGGTCCTTTCATCCTTATCTTCGAATTCTAATCATTTTTTACCTTTTCTAACCTTATCGATGCACACCGTCAACCCTAACCGCTTCTACTTTTTTTTTGAGGTTTTGGAGAATTGTAACTCTTTTTGCTAAGATATTTGGGGAATTGAAACTCTTTTTACTAGTGTACTAAGGGTATTGAACATGAAAAAATAACTTTTTTTTAGGACTTCCATGATTTTTTTCTTGCATCAGAATTCATGTTGAGTTGCTTCCTTAGTAGACCTAAAGTAGTGCCATTTTGAGCTATAACAATGAGAACCCCTTGTTTGTGGGACAAGGAACTAGCCTTGCAATGATTTTATTGCTACAATCTTTGGAGGTGTAAATATTCTACCCCCCTTTGGATTTGAACTGGTGACCTCTTACAAAGAAGCATCTTTTTTTACTAATATATTACAATTATTAATGAAAACATTTTACCTTGGTCAAATTACATAAAAATAAAAATAAAATTAGTAGCAATTGATTGATCTTAAAATTTCAACCTTGTAGGTTGTAAAGAATTTAGGGCTCGAGAAGCACTTTGCTCCTGCCTTGGTGATTTTAAACACTGAGTCCACCTTCTCCCTTCGGATCTCGGGGCCTCCTTCTCCCGGGGTTAGCTGTCCTTGACTGGTACGCGATGGACCATGCGGAGCCTCCTCCTAAGGGTGCATCAATCCTTGCCTCAACTACCAGAACTTCAGCTTTGCTGGGATAAAATGTGGAAGCCTTTTCCTCTATGATCTCCTCCCTTGGACTGTCTTGTCCCAGGTCATCAATATCAAAGTTTGTTAAGAAGATCAATGAAATACGTGAAATAATTCTACCTCTCTCCCTTCCTCATCGTGCAGCTTTATCCCTCTCTGAACAAGGATTAGTTGGTTAGTCCACTGGATTCTGTCCTTCTCCCATTTAGTTCTCAAATGGATGGAAAGAAATTGGGCTTCATTTATCATGGGGAATACATCCATCAGGTTTTGTGGAAGAGGTTATTTTATCTTCCACTTCAAATCGAAATAGGACAGAGATGTAATCTTTAGAAATGAACCATATTTCATGGATTCAAGAGGGCTTTATCTCAACAGATGGACTCCAAACTTCAATCCAAAGTTGGATGTGCCAAATGCAGTGCTAGTATGGGTGAGGCTTCCCCATCTTCCTCTGCATTGTTGGGGAGATGAATTCGTTAAAGCAATAGGAAATGTAGTGGGGAAATATATCGACAAAAGCGAGCCAAAGGAAAACATGCATGCCTACATGAGAATATCTGTGGAAGTAGATCAGGGGAAAGGACTTTTGAAATCAATCAAGATAAAAGTTGATAGTTGGTTTCACATTCAACAGCTAGATTATGAACAAACTTTGTTTAAATGCAAGGTATGTCATGAATATGGTCATTTTGCTAATAGATGTGCTAAAAATCGAGAATCAGAAGAAATAGAAAACCAGGAACCAAAATGGGAGTAGGTCAATATGAAAAACACTACTTCCAAACCCTCATCCCATCCTTCCTCTATATCCATCCATCCTTCTTTGACCCTCCCACACCTCCCCCCCTCCTCCTCAGATCCTTTGCCTTCTCCTCCTAAAGCTTCCCCCTCTCCTTCCTCATCTTTACCTCCTTCTTCTACCCTCCCCCTCTCTTCGAATCTTTTGGATTCTAACCCCTTTAGCTCCCTTGGGGACCATGATCTTGCATCCTCCCCTCCTTCCTCCCCCCCCCCCCCCCCTCCTCCTCTCCCATCCTCTCCCTTTGCCCTTCCCATTCCTCCTTTGACCGAATAATCACTCGA
The DNA here is from genome assembly GCA_000404065.3 of Pinus taeda. Lineage (NCBI taxonomy): Eukaryota > Viridiplantae > Streptophyta > Pinopsida > Pinales > Pinaceae > Pinus > Pinus taeda. The sequence continues at coordinate 32,949 of APFE030766499.1, read as the reverse complement.
ACCATCTCCAAAGATATCCTCTCCTCCCTCGATCATCCCAAACCAGAAGGCAAAAAATCCAAGCGAGAAATTAGATATGAATTTGTGGCAAAGGATATGGCTCTGGGCACCCAACAACCATTGGATACCTTTCTAGAAAAAACCAAGGATAAAACTGCTCAACCTAAAAGAGGGAAAGCTCCCTCTACCCTCAACTCCAAGTGATAATGAATATAGTCTCCTGGAACTGTAGAGGAATGTGAAGTATGCCAAAACTCAAGGAAATGAGACTTAATAGAATCAAAGAAGAATGATATTTTTATGATCTAGGAGACAAAGATAAATGAAAAGGAAATGGAAACAATGACTCAAAAACTGAAAAACTACCAAGGAACATCGATCCCAGCGATAGGAGCTTCAGCAGGGATTTGTACATTATGGAAAATAGAGAAGTGGGAGTTGATTCAGGAAAAAAAAGAGTTGCATTGGATGAAAATAGACCTGAAAAACAAAAAGTCAAAGGAGATATACTGCATTGTTAACATTTATGCCCCAAATCATTACATGGATAACGAAGTCTGTCGGGACACCTTAAAAAAACAACTTTTGAAGGTCCAAAACAGAGGGATAATAATAGGAGGGGATCTCAACTTGGTACTGAATGCAAAGGAGAAGTTTGGAGGGAAATATAATGTTGATCCATCAAGGGAAATGGTAGAATCTATTATGGAAACTTGCAAATTAATGGACATGCCTCCTAGTAATGGGAAGTATACATGGAGTAACAAAAGAATTAGTAAAAATAATATAAAGGAAAGGTTGGATAGATTCCTAACCCAAGATACAATAGCCACCTCCTTCAGTGAAATAAAATCCAGAATCATTCATAAAATTGCATCGAATCACAAACCAGTAGCACTTTCACTTGGGTTATTAGAGAACTTTGGCACTGTGCCTTTCAGATTTAGTTTCATTTGGAACGACAGTGAAGAAGCAAAAAAAATGATTGGAGTTGTACGGGAAAATCAAATCATTATCTCTCTTAATTATGTCTGAGAAACTAAACTTAAAACATTAAGGAAAGAGCTAAAACAGTGGGCAAGGAGCAAACAAATAGAAACACAAAAAAGAAAGCTAGAAATAACAGAAAAAAAAAAAAAAAAAAAAAAAAAAAAAAAAAAAAAAAAAAAAAAAAAAAGAGAGAGAAATCAAGTTGAAAAATAGCAGCAAGAAGAAATGTAGGAGAGTCTATGGTAGGAAAAACAAGTTTACTGGGAATTGTATAGGCAAAATAGAGTGGAAGAAGAAGAGTAGATACTAAAGTCCAGAAGTTTATGGCTTAAAGCAGGTGATAAGAACATAACCTTCTTCCATAATACTACCAAGATCAGGAGAATACAAAACCATATTAACAAAATTATGGATAATGAGGGCAAATAAGTGAGAGGACAAGAGTAAATAAAAAAGGAGGCTTTCAAATATTATAAAAATTTGTTATCATCCTTAGCAGCAAATAGTGAGTATGAAGAATTTCTACAACATACCCCAAAACAATCAACGATGAAGAACAAAAGAATTTGAAGAAAAGGAAGTGGTTGTTGTTATTTGGGATCCACTTCTGGATAAGGCTCTAGACCTAGATGGGTTCCCTATCTCCTTCTATAAAAATAATTGGATTATCATTAAACAAAAAAAAAAAAAAAAAAGACTTGATAAGAATGATCAGAAATGTTTTTGGGAAATTCAAGATAGGAGGATTCACAAATTCCTCCTTCCTTGCTCTAATTCCAAAAGAACCAAACACAAACACTTTTTACAGGTTCAATTCGATCTCTCTATGTGAATCCTCCTACAAAACTATTACGAAAATTCTAGTAAATATAATAAAAGCAGTGCTCCCAAAAATTATCTTAGAAAACCAAGGAGGATTTGTACCAAAAAGGCAAATTCTTGACAATATCCTAATTGTCCAAGAAGCTCTACACTCTAGCATTCTTAAAAAGGAAAAAGGTATGATTATAAAGCTTGATATGGAAAATTCCTTTGACAAGGGTAAATATGGACTTCCTTGTCGCGGTCCTTCAAAGATTTGGTTTCTCAAAAAAGACAATAGATATAATTAAGGTTTGTATAGTAGGTCCCTGGATTTATTCATTGATTAATGTAAGACCAAGTAAATATTTCCAAAGTTCAAGAGGGCTTCATCAAGTCTACCCCATCTCTCCTTTCCTATATATTATAATGGCAAACTCTCTGAGCCAAAATCTCGAGAAATGCAGACAAGAGCAGTCTATCACAGGTATCTCAATCTCCCCTAAAGTAAAGAGCATAAATCACTCTCTTTTTGCATATGACACCTTGGTCATGGGAGGGGCCTCTTGTATAATGGCAAGAAGAATAAAAAAGGTACTAAACAATTTTATGGAAGTCTCTAGTGGAATTCTAAATAATAAAAAATGTAGAATCTATAGATGGAACTCTCCTCTTCACGCTCTCCAAAAAATTTCAGGAATTCTAGAAATTCCTTTACAAGGAAAATGGAGCCATTTTCATTATCTAGGCCTCCCTATCTCCAAAGAAAAATTGAAGACTGAGATATGTAATAAGTACATAGAAAAATGAAAAAAAGGGTGCAAAATTGGGGAATGAACTGGCTAAACATGGCAGGAAGGGTGGTATTAATCAAAACATTACTCACAATGCTCCCAATTTATCAGTATGCAACAATACTAGCTTCAACAAGCATACATAAACAAATCGAGCTAGTAATCAGGGGTTTCCTATGGCAAGGAGGTAAAATAGAAATAAAGAAGCACAACCTAGTGAAATGGGATGAAGTAACGCAACCCTATGAGAAAGGCAGCCTAACTATAAGGCTTCCTGGGATAATGAATTTGGCACTGGGGGCAAAAATAACTTGGATATTATAACTAGAGAGAGTTGTTGGTGGAAGCAAATCCTGGAAGAAAAATATATGAATCATAATAGAATTCTATTATTAGAAAAATATTTCCCAATAAGGCCATGTTCCCAAATATGGAGTTTGATTAAAAAGACCCTTCCCCTAATCAAAGAAAAACCCTCTAAAATCCCTGGGAATGGTAGACTCATTAAAATTTGGAAGTACAGAATAATGGGAAATCAACCTATTGTTTTCGAAGAAAATATTCAAGACCTAAGAAGGTGGATGAATTCAAAAGGTATCAGTATGCTGGAAGACATCTCTATTTGGAGAGATGGAGATTGGGAGGACTGGAGAGTCCCACAATCTTCCCCAAGGCCTTGTCCCTCAGTGGAGGTCACTAATCTTGCATCTTAAATGGGTTGCCCCATTGAGTTTGGATTCAAAGGACTCTCTCCGTTGGGATCCTGATGGAGTTTTTGGGTACACCTCCCTACATAAAAAAGAAAATAGTGAATCACAGGAGGGAGGCATGGAAAATAGAATCCCTGCCAAAAATCAAAGTGTTCATGTGGACACTCCTCAAAGGCAAGATTCTTATTGTTGATAATCTTAAAAAGAAAGGTTATGAAGGCCCTTAACGATGTGCAATGTGTCATCAAAGTGAAGAAAACATCCAACATATCTCCGTGGGATGTCCCTTTGCTCATGCCTGTTGGCAAGATCTAGTCAGACCTCTGGGGGTAAGTATTTAGCATTCGCTGCCTCTGCAAATGATCCTAACAAATTGGAAGAAAAAGTATCCATATACTTTAAAAAGTAAAGAAACAATCAAAAGGTTTTGGCTGAGTTTTCCCTAATTTATGTGCTGGAAAATCTGGTGAGCAAGAAACCAGAGGATCTTCAAAGACTACATCCCAAGCAACAGAACTGTATTGGCTAAAACCTAGAGCATGACAAACAAGTTCATCAATTCCAAAGGAGCTAAAGAAATAGATATCAAACATATGCAGCAATAGGAAATAATCTGGTTAGAATTTTTTATGAGCAAGCAGTAGAAAACAAACATTAGTAAATCAACTATCAGTAGATCTACTATTAGCACTTAGAGTTGGAAAATCATAATTAAAAAAGAGGATTTTAAAGCATGGTCAGAAAAAATTAAATATGCCTTGTTTATTGTTTGATTGAGCTTCTAAGTCTAATCCAAGAAAGGCTGGAGCAAGAGGTTTTATCTTCGATCTAGGAGGAATAGATCCCACCACTTATGAATGGGGATTAGGATAATTATCCAACAATAGGGCAGAAGCATACAACCTCTTCTTGGGAATGGAAATATTAAGGAAATGAGGTAAGAAGAACCCAATCATAATGGGGGATTCAACAATAACTATTCAATCGATGGTGGAGAGAAGAAGCCTCAAGAACTGGACTCTAAGTCAAATAACCAAAAGGGTGGAAAAAAAATCTTCAATATCTTGGAGAAGTCACCTTCAATCATATTCTAAGAGAAAATAATGGTACAGCTGATATGCATGGCTATCAATCATCCTATGGGAGAATCCGAAATCGATTATGAAATTGGTCAAAAACCCATCCCATAGGACTTCAAGCCACCAAGTGCAGAGAATTGCACTCAAGCTAAGTACATCAAGGTGGGCATCAGTTGCCTCAATACAAAAAGCTAGAACACAGAAGCATAATAGAATCAGGAAAATCACATTGTATAGATAGCATTTTCAAACTTTGTTAATCAAGTGAGTCTCAGCTACTCAGGATCCTCGTGAAATGATTAAGTTACCTACCCTACAGAGGCCCACAGCACAACTATATAACCTTCCTTTCTCTACGCATGTTCCCATATCTTCAATGCTCTTTCTCTCTGTTTTTCTCCTATCTCCGGGCTTATTCGTGCATCTCTGGTGGTACATGGTTCTCCCCTTTGCGTTGAGCTGGTGGATTCTTCCTCTTCTCCCCCTTGCCCAACTCTGGTGGTTTGTTCTTCTCCCCTTCGTGCAACTCTGGTGGCTTCCTTTCCTGTTGTGTCTCTTGGGTTATCTCTTTTTCTCAAAAAGTGCCTCTACAGCCTTCAATTCTTTGCTCTTTTCTCACTGGCAGCTCCCTATTGGCTTGCCTTGTGGCCGGGCTAGCATTTTCTCTCGACTTATTATAGCTTCTTCCTCTCCCTGTCAGAAAGGATGCCTTCACCCCTTTGGCCACTCTATATCCTATGCTATCCTTTATTTTCCGCCTAGTCACAGAAGAAGCTCGCAATCTCCCTGTAACTGTCGCTGCGCTTCTCTTGTGACCAAGCTTATTCGGTCTGTTTTAATCTTTCCCCCTCCCTTCGCGTAGCTCTGGTGGTATTCATTTCTCCCCTTCGTGCAGCGCTGGAGGTCTGTGCCTCCCCTCACGCAATCCTAGTGCATCTACTCTCGTGTACTTTCCGCCTCTTCTTCTCCCTACTGGAAAGAACGCCTTCATCCTTCAGGAAAAATGGAATGGAATCCTCTGGAAAATGTTCCTAAGTGTGAGAGTTGTGTTGTGTGTAGAGCCAACAAATTCATCATCGAATAGATTAGAGAAATGATTAAGGACTATAAATTTGAAGCAAAGTATGAGAACTCATTCCTGAATAGACAGTTGGAAGAGCAGAAGATGGAAATTGCAGCTCTAAAGCACAAATGCAAGCACATGGATGAAACGATCAACTATTTGAAGACTTTACTAATCAACCAGGTGGGAGAGAACTCTAAATATGAAAGCAGCAAGAATCGACTTCCATCTCATCATGAATCTTCAATCAACAAAAAATAGATTCCTCGTATATGCTCTTTTTCTCTCTACAAAACTCTTCCTTCAATAGTTTATTATGTTATGTAAATGTATATTCTTGTTGAATCAGTTCGTAGGTATTTATAAGGATAGTGCAATCGGTACTTTCAGAAACAAAAGGGGAAGGGCTTGGAAGATAGGGAATGTTTGTCGTCTCGTTTTCTTCTAGGTCGCCCCTCTCCATTTTGCATCGATGTAATGGGGCTTGCCTCCTCCTTTCTTTTTTGGAATAAAAATCCAGTAACCGGCTCTGTTAAATAATAATAATAATAATAAATTATAGTTATAATTATTAACTATTAATAATTCAACCAAATTAAATCCATCTTAAATCTAGATCTACCATGTCTCAAAAGAGATCAAATCTCTTGAGATATAAACCTCTTTTAGAGTAAAAAAGATTTGATCCTTTTTTAACACAAATAAATTTAAAATTACAATAAATTACAAAAAATAATAATATATAAACTTAAATCTTAATCCATAACATTTATCTAAAAAATATATATATAAATACATATATATATATATAGATACTACTTAAAAATGCAATAAAGAACTTTATATAGAAATCAATAGGTAAATCCTTTATGCTTGTTTTTCTTTTTTAAGAAAAACTATGTACTATATGCAACTTCGGGGGGTTTGTTACCAAATTCAGTTCCTTTTAAAATGTCCTTCATTCAAGGATATTAGATGTGTTTGTTATTAGGTTAAAATATGTTAAACTAAATGATTGTTGGAGTTATTTTTGAGTTACCATTTTAATATAGGATTAACCATTTTAATTTATGGATTAATTTGTTTATTGATTTTTTAAGTAATATTTGTTTAAATATTTTTCTTATTTTGAATATTGAAAAATAGTATTTATGGTAAATTTTAAATGTTTCAAAGTATTAAGTTAATAATGATATTATTTATGGTATTAGTATTTAAATGAAAATATTTTTATAGGATAATTAAATGGTTGGCACAATGGGATGTTATCTCTTCTACATGGTTTCAAATTTTACATGAGGACGTATTTGGTCCCTTGTGATAAGGTTCAAGAAATAGGTTTCCTATTTTCATGGAGTCTCAACTCTTGCTAAGTTATAAATTTTTTATATATGTGGCTTACTAGGTGTGTGTTGGATATACTCTTAATGTTAGAGATTCTCAAAATAAATCAAATATCTTGAAATGCAAATAACATTTAAAATAAACTCTTTTAATATTTAGTATAAAATAAATCTACAATAATAAAAATAACATAATAACTTTTATCTTCATCCCATAACATTTATCTAAATTTTATTATATTATATATAATATATAATATAAAAATATTATATATATTTTACTTAGAAAATGCAATAAAGAACCAACCCTCATAAATTGTATATAAAAATCAATAAATAAATCTTTATCCTTCTTTTTCTTTTTTAAGAAAAACTATGTGCTATATAGAACTTCGGGGGGTTTGTTGACCAAATTCAGTTCCTTTTAAAATGTCCTTATTCAACAATATTAGATGTATTTATTATTAGGTTAAAATATGTTAAAATAAATTATTGGTGTAGGTATCTTTGAGTTAATAATTTTAATATATGGGTTAACTATTTTAAATTAGGGATTAATTTGTTTATTGATTTTTTAAGTATTAATTTTTTTTAAATGGTATTTATGGTAAATTTTAATATTTCAATGTATTAAGTTAATAATGATATTATTTATGGTAATAGAATTTAGGTAAAAATATTTTTATGAGACTGTCAAGTGGTTGGCACAATGGAATGTTATCTCCTCCATCCTATTTCAAATTCTACATGAAGATATATTTGGTACCTTGTGCTAAGGTTCAAAAAGTAGCTTCCTCATTCTCATAGAGCCTCAGCTCTTGCTAAGTCATAAATTCTTGATATATATAGTTTACAAGATATGTGTTGGATATACTCTTAAAAAATTGATTAAGTTTGGGTCAGATCTTGTCATTGAGTAGAGAGATAGGTTATCCAATTGTAGGTTGTTATCATGGCATGCACATAATTGTAATACATTCTCAATTCATCTTATTAATGTAAAGAGGCTTGAGGGTTTTTCCCAGTTGGGTTCCACTAGAAAAATATTGTGCATGTGTGGTTTTCTTATTGCATGTTTGTGATTGTTGTTCTAAATTGTGAATTGAATTTTGTAGATCAGTAGAGTATAATTGTGTCTCTTGATTTTAGATCAAACTTCTTGAACAGTTGCAATTCTATCACCATATTTCTACAATTTCCCTATGACATTCATTTAAAATACTACAAATAAGATAGCATATAACAAATTGTACTATCATATATGGTGCATGACAATTAGGAAGTTCTTTATGAACCTCAAATTGATATTTAAATGTACAACTTTTTAGTTGTTTACTAAGTAATTAGGAGATAATCATAAGCCTCGTCGCAAACCATGTTAGCATTAGCACCAAAATAATCCAGAAACATACATTCATAATTGCATGAATAACACATATAAGTGGGGAGAAAAGTATGATTTATCATCAAATCAATAGAACTTTACAATGTTGTTCCCCTTGTAGTCCTTGCCTTTGGATTCTCCTCTCACCACAACTCACAATCAGACTTCATTGCTCATTGTCTGTTCATCTCAAGGAGAACTAAGTCCTAATTCTGGCAGCAAGTACCTATCTCTCCCTTCTCTCCCTCTACTCCATAGAGAGCATTACTTTTATATATGAGTTTCCAGAGTGATTAGATGTATGTAAAAACTTTTTTGACCATTTTTTATATGGTCCTTTCATCCTTATCTTCTAATTCTAATCATTTTTTACCTTTTCTAACCTTATCGATGCATGTTGTCAACCCTAACCGCTTCTACTTTTTTTTTTGAGGTTTTGGAGAATTGTAACTCTTTTTGCTAAGCTATTTAGGGAATTGAAACTCTTTTTACTAGTGTACAAAGAGTATTGAACATGAAAAAATAATTTTTTTTTAGGACTTCCATGATTTTTTTCTTGCATCAGAATTCATGTTGAGTTGCTTCCTTAGTAGACCTAAAGTAGTGCCATTTTGAGCTATAACAATGAGAACCCCTTGTTTGTGGGACAAGGAACTAGCCTTGCAATGATTTTATTGCTACAATCTATGGAGGTGTAAATATTCTACCCCCCTCTGGATTTGAACTGGTGACCTCTTACAAAGAAGCATCTTTTTTTACTAATATATTACAATTATTAATTAAAGCATTTTAACTTGGTCAAATTACAAAAAAATAATAACAAAAATAAAAATAAAATTCGTAGCAAGTGATTGATTTTAAAATTTCAACCTTGTAGGTTGTAAAGAATTTAGGGCTCGAGAAGCACTTTGCTCCTGCCTTGGTGATTTTAAACACTGAGTGTGCCTTGTCCCTTTGGATCTCGGGGCCTCCTTCTCCCGGGGTTAGCTGTCCTTGACTGGTACATGATGGACCATGCGGAGCCTCCTCCTAAGGGTGCATCAATCCTTGCCTCAACTACCAGAACTTCAGCTCTGCTGGAATAAAATGTGGAAGCCTTTTCCTCTATGATCTCCTCTCTTGGACCGTCTTGTCCCAGGTCATCAATATCAAATTTTGTTAAGAAGATCAATGAAATACGTGAAATAATTCTACCTCTCTCCCTTCCTCATCGTGCAGCTTTATCCCTCTCTGAACAAGGATTAGTTGGTTAGTCCACTGGATTCTGTCCTTCTCCCCATTTAGTTCTCAAATGGATGGAAAGAAATTGGGCCTCATTTATCATGGGGAATACATCCATCAGTTTTTGTGGAAGAGGTTATTTTATCTTCCACTTCGAATCGAAATAGGACAGAGATGTAATCTTTAGAAATGAACCATATTTCATGGATTCAAGAGGGCTTTATCTCAACAGATGGACTCCAAACTTCAATCCAAAGTTGGATGCGCCAAATGCAGTGCTAGTATGGGTGAGGCTTCCCCATCTTCCTCTGCATTGTTGGGGAGATGAATTCGTTAAAGCAATAGGAAATGTAGTGGGGAAATATATCGACAAAAACAAGCCAAAGGAAAACATGCATGCCTACATGAGAATATCTGTGGAAGTAGATCTGGGGAAAGGACTTTTGAAAGCAATCAAGATAAAAGTTGATAGTTGGTTTCACATTCAACAGCTAGATTATGAACAAACTTTGTTTAAATGCAAGGTATGTCATGAATATGGTAATTTTGCTAATAGATGTGCTAAAAATCGAGAATCAGAAGAAATAGAAAACCAGGAACCAAAATGGGAGTAGGTCAATATGAAAAACACTACTTCCAAACCCTCATCCCATCCTTCTTCTATATCCATCCATCCTTCTTTGACCCTCCCACACCTCCCCCCCTCCTCCTCGGCTCCTTTGCCTTCTCCTCCTAAAGCTCCCCCCTCTCCTTCCTCATCTTTACCTCCTTCTTCTACCCTCCCCCTCTCTTCGGATCTTTTGGATTCTAACCCCCTTATAGCTCCCTTGGGGACCTGATCTTCCATCCTCCCCTCCTTCTCCCCCCCCCCTTCTCCTCTCCCATCCTCTCCCATTGCCCTTCCCATTCCTCCTTTAACCGAATAATCACTCGAACCATCTCCAAAGATATCCTCTCCTCCCTCGATCATCCAAAACCAAAAGGCAAAAATCCAAGCGAGAAATCAGATATGAATTTGTGGCAAAGGATATGGCTTTGGGAACCCAACAACCATTGGATACCTTTCTAGAAAAAACCAAGGATAAAACTGCTCAACCTAACAGAGGGAAAGCTCCCTCTACCCTCAACTCCAAGTGATAATGAATATAGTCTCCTGGAACTGTAGAGGAATGTGAAGTATGCCAAAACTCAAGGAAATGAAAGACTTAATAGAATCAAAGAAGAATGATATTTTTATGATACAGGAGACAAAGATAAATGAAAAGGAAATGGAAACAATGACTCAAAAACTAAACTACCAAGGAACATCAATCCCAGCGATAGGAGCTTCAGGAGGGATTTGGACATTATGGAAAATAGAGAAGTGGGAGTTGATTCAGGAAAAAAAAGAGTTGCATTGGATGAAAATAGACCTGAAAAACAAAAAGTCAAAGGAGATATACTTCATTGTTAACATTTATGCCCCAAACCATTACAGGGATAACGAAGTCTGTTGGGACACCTTAAAAAATCAACTTTTGAAGGTCCAAAACAGAGGCATAATAATAGGAGGGGATCTCAACTTGGTACTGAATGCAAAGGAGAAGTTTGGAGGGAAATATAATGTTGATCCATCAAGGGAAATGGTAGAATCTATTATGGAAACTTGCAAATTAATGGACATGCCTCCTAGTAATGGGAAGTATACATGGAGTAACAAAAGAATTAGTAAAAATAATATAAAGGAAAGGTTGGATAGATTCCTAACCCAAGATACAATAGCCACCTCCTTCAGTGAAATAAAATCCAGAATCATTCATAAAATTGCATCGAACCACAAACCGGTGGCACTTTCACTTGGGTTATTAGAGAACTTTGGCACTGTCCCTTTCAGATTTAGTTTCATTTGGAGCGACAGTGAAGAAGCAAAAAAAATTATTAAAGTTGTATGGGAAAATCAAATCATTATCTCTCTTAATTATGTCTGAGAAACTAAACTTAAAACATTAAGGAAAGAGCTGAAACAGTGGGCAAGGAGCAAAGAAATAGGAACACAAAAAAAGAAAGCTAGAAATAACAGAAAAAAAAATAGAGAGAATCCAAGTTGAAAAACAGCAGCAAGCAGAAATGTAGGAGAGTCTATGGTAGGAAAAACAAATGTACTGGGAATTTTATAGGCAAAATAGAGTGGAAGAAGAAGAGTAGATACTAAAGTCCAGAAGTTTATGGCTTGAAGCAGACGATAAGAACATAACCTTCTTCCATAATACTACCAGGATCAGGAGAATACAAAACCATATTGACAAAATTATGGATAATGAGGGCAAAGAAGTGAGAGGACAAGAGTAAATAAAGAAAGAGGCTTTCAAATATTATAAAAATTTGTTATCATCCTCAGCAGCAAATAGTGAGTATGAAGAATTTCTACAACATAACCCAAAAACATCAACGATGAAGAACAAAAGAATTTGAAGAAAAGGAAGTGGTTGTTGTTATTTGGGATCCACTTCTGGATAAGGCTCTAGGCCTGGATGGGTTCCCTATCTCCTTCTATAAAAATAATTGGATCATCATTAAACAAAAAAAAAGAGAGACTTGGTAAGAATGATCAGAAATGTTTTTGGGAAATTCAAGATAGGAGGATTCACAAATTCCTCCTTCCTTGTCTAATTCCAAAAGAACCAAACACAAACACTTTTTGTAGGTTCAGGTCGATCTCTCTATGTGAATCCTCCTACAAAACTATTACGAAAATTCTAGTAAATATAATAAAAGCAGTGCTCCCAAAAATTATCTTAGAAAAGCAAGGAGGATTTGTACCAAAAAGGCAAATTCTTGACAATATTCTAACTGTCCAAGAAGCTCTACACTCTAGCCTTCTTAAAAAGGAAAAAGGTATGATTATAAAGCTCGATATGGAAAATGCCTTTGACAAGGGTAAATATGGACTTCCTTGTCGCGGTCCTTCAAAGATTTGGTTTCTCAAAAAAGACAATAGATATAATTAAGGTTTGTATAGTATGTCCCTAGATTTATTCATTGATTAATGTAAGACCAAGTAAATATTTCCAAAGTTCAAGAGGGCTTCATCAAGTCTGCCCCATCTCTCCTTTCCTATATATTATAATGGCAAACTCTCTGAGCCAAAATCTCGAGAAATGCAAACAAGAGCAGTCTATCACAGGTCTCTCAATATCCCCTAAAGTAAAGAGCATAAATCACTCTCTTTTTGCATATGACACCTTGGTCATGGGAGGGGCCTCTTGTATAATGGCAAGAAGAATAAAAAAGGTACTGAACAATTTTATAAGTCTCTCGTGGACTTCTAAATAATAAAAAATGTAGAATCTATAGATGGAACTCTCCTCTTTGCGCTCTCCAAAAAATTTCAGGAATTCTGGAAATTCCTTTACAAGGAAAATGGAACCATTTTCATTATCTAGGCCTCCCTATCTCCAAAGAAAAATTGAAGACTGAGATATGTAATAAGTACATAGAAAAAATGAAAAAAAAGGTGCAAAATTGGGGAATGAACTGGATAAACATGGTAGGAAGGGTGGTATTAATCAAAAAATTACTCGCAATGCTCCCAATTTATCAGTATGCAACAATACTAGCTTCAACAAGCATACATAAACAAATCGAGCTAGTAATCAGGGGTTTCCTATGGCAAGGAGGTAAAATAGAAATAAAGAAGCACAACCTAGTGAAATGGGATGAAGTAACGCAACCCTATGAGAAAGGCAGCCTAACTATAAGACTTCCTGGGATAATGAATTTGGCACTGGGGGCAAAAATAACTTGGAGATTATAACTAGAGAGAGTTGTTGGTGGAAGCAAATCCTGGAAGAAAAATATATGAGTCATAATAGAATTCTATTATTAGAAAAATGTTTCCTGATAAGGCCATGTTCCCAAATATGGAGTTTGATTAAAAATACCCTTCCCCTAATCAAAGAAAACTCCTCTAAAATCCCTGGGAATGGTAGACTCATTAAAATTTGGAAGTACTGAATAATGGGAAATCAGCCTATTGTTTTCGAAGAAAATATTCAAGAGCTGAGAAGGTGGATGAATTCAAAAGGTATCAGTATGCTGGAAGACATCTCTATTTGGAGAGATGGAGATTGGGAGGACTGGAGAGTCCCACAATCTTCCCCAAGGCCTTGTCCCTCAATGAAGGTCACTAATCTCGCATCTTAAATGGGTTGCCCCATTGAGCTTGGATTCAAAGGACTCTCTCCGTTGGGATCCTAATGGAGTTTTTTCAGTCAAATATGGGTACACCTCCCTACATCAAAAAGAAAATAGTGAATCACAGGAGGGAGGCATGGAAAATAGAATCCCTGCTAAAAATCAAAGTGTTCATGTGGACACTCCTCAAAGGCAAGATTCTTATTGTTGATAATCTTAAAAAGAAAGGTTATGAAGGCCCTTAACGATGTGCAATGTGTCATCAAAGTGAAGAAAACATCCAACATCTCTCCGTGGGATGTCCCTTTGCTCATGCCTGTTGGCAAGATCTAGTCAGACCTCTGGGGGTAAGTATTTAGCATTCGTTGCCTCTGCAAATGATCCTAACAAATTAGAAGAAAAAGTATCCATATACTTTAAAAAGTAAAGAAACAATCAAAAGATTTTGGCTGAGCTTTCCCTAATTTATGTGCTGGAAAATCTGATGAGCAAGAAACCAGAGGATCTTCAAAGACTACATCCCAAGCAACAGAACTGTATTGGCTAAAACCTAGAGCATGACAAACAAGTTCATCAATTCCAAAGGAGTTAAAGAAATAGATATCAAACATATGCAGCAATAGGAAATAATCTGGTTAGAATTTTTTATGAGAAAGCAGCAAAAAACAAACATTAGTAAATCAACTATCAGTAGATCTACTATTAGCATTTAGAGTTGGAAAATCATAATTAAAAAAGAGGATTTTAAAGCATGGTCAGAAAAAAATTAAATAGGCCTTGTTTATTGTTTGATGGATCTTCTAAGTCTAATCCAAGCAAGGCTGGAGCGAGAGGTTTCATCTTCGATCTAGGAGGAATAGATCCCACCACTTATGAATGGGGATTAGGATAATTATCCAACAATAGGGCGGAAGCATACAACCTCTTCTTAGGAATGGAAATATTAAGGAAACGAGGTAAGAAGAACCCAATCATAATGGGGGATTCAACAATAACTATTCAATCGATGGTGGAGAGAAGAAGCCTCAAGAACTGGACTCTAAGTCAAATAACCAAAAGGGTGGGAAAAAAATCTTCAATATCTTGGAGAAGTCACCTTCAATCATATTCTAAGAGTAAATAATGGTATAGCTGATATGCATGCCAATTTGGCTATCAAACATCCTATGGGAGAATCCAAAATCGATTATGAAATTGGTCAAAAACCCATCCCATAGGACTTCAAGCCACCAAGTGCAGAGAATTGCACTCAAGCTAAGTACATCAAGGTGGGCATCAGTTGCCTCAATACAAAAAGCTAGAACACAGAAGCATAATAGAATCAGGAAAATCACAATGTATAGACAGCATTTTCAAACTCTGTTAATCAAGTGAGTCTCAGCTACTCAAGCTCCCTGTGAAATGATTAAGTTACCTACCCTACAGAGGCCCTCAGCATAGCTATATAACCTTCCTTTCTCTACACATGTTCCCATCTCTTCAATGCTCTTTCTCTCTGTTTTTCTCCTATCTCCGGGCTTATTCGTGCATCTTTGGTGGTACATGGTTCTCCCCTTTGCGTTGAGCTGGTGGATTCTTCCTCTTCTCCCCCTTGTGCAACTCTGGCGGTTCATTCTTCTCCCCTTCGTGCAACTCTGGTGGCTTCCTTTCCTATTGCGTCTCTTGGCTTATCTCTTTTTCTCAAAAAGTGCCTCTATAGCCTTCAATTATTTTCTCTTTTCTCACTGGCAGCTCCCTATTGGCTTGCCTTGTGGCCGGGCTAGCATTTTCTCTCGACTTATTATAGCTTCTTCCTCTCCCTGTCAGAAAGGATGCCTTCACCCCTTTGGTCACTCTATATCCTATGCTATACTTTATTTTCCACCTAGTCACAGAAGAAGCTCGCAATCTCCCTGTAACTGTCACTGCGCTTCTCTTGTGACCAAGCTTATTCGGTTTGTTTTAGTCTTTCCCCCTCCCTTCGCATAGCTCTGGTGGTATTCATTTCTCCCCTTCGTGCAGTGCTGGAGGTATGTGCCTCCCCTCACGCAGTCCTAGTGCATCTACTCTCGTGTACTTTCCGCCTCTTCTTCTCCCTACTGGAAAGAACGCCTTCATCCTTCAGGAAAAATGGAATGGAATCCTCTGGAAAATGTTCCTAAGTGTGAGAGTTGTGTTGTGTGTAGAGCCAACAAATTCATCATCGAACAGATTAGAGAAATGATTAAGGACTATAAATTTGAAGCAAAGTATGAGAACTCATTCCTGAATAGACAGTTGGAAGAGCAGAAGATGGAAATTGTAGCTCTAAAGTACAAATGCAAGCACATGGATGAAACGAACAATTATTTGAAGACTTTACTAATCAACCAGGTGGGAGAGAACTCTAAATATCAAAGCAGCAAGAATCGACTTCCATCTCATCATGAATCTTCAATCAACAAAAAATAGATTCCTCGTATATGCTCTTTTTCTCTCTGCAAAACTCTTCCTTCAATAGTTTATTATGTTATAATGTATATTCCTGTTGAATCAGTTCGTAGGTATTTATAAGGATAGTGCAATCGGTACTTTCAGAAACAAAAGGGGAAGGGCTTGGAAGATAGGGAATGTTTGCCCTCTCGTTTTCTTCTAGGTCGCCCCTCTCCATTTTGCATCGATATAATGGGGCTTGCCTCCTCCTTTCTTTTTTTAGAATAAAAATCCATAACCGGCTCTATTAAATAATAATAATAAGGAATAAATTATAATTATAGTTATAAGCTATTAATAATGTCAAACCAAGTTAGATCCATCTTAAATCTAGATCTACCATGTCGTCAAGACGAGATCAAATCTCTTAAGATACAAAACCTCTTTTAGGAGCTTGAAAAAGATTTGATCTTTTTAAAGCATAATAAATTTTAAAATTACAATAAATTTACAAAAAATAATATGTTATAAACTTAATCTTAATCATAAACATTATCTTAAAATTATATAATATATATTCGGACTTAAAAATGCAATAAAGAACTAACCCTCATAAATTTTATATAGAAATCAATAGGTAAATCCTTATGCTTGTTTTTCTTTTTTAAGAAAAACTATGTACTATATGCAACTTCGGGGGCTTTGTTGACCAAATTCAGTTCCTTTTAAAATGTCCTCCATTCAAGGATATTAGATGTGTTTGTTATTAGGTTAAAATATGTTAAACTAAATGATTGTTGGAGTTATTTTTGAGTTAACAATTTTAATATAGGATTAATTATGGATTAATTTGTTTATTGATTTTTTAAGTAATATTTGTTTAATTAAATATTTTTTTTATTTTGAATATTGAAAATAGTATTTATGGTAAATTTTAAATGTTTCAAAGTATTAAGTTAATAATGATATTATTTATAGTATTAGTATTTAAATGAAAATATTGTTATAGGATAATTAAATGGTTGGCACAATGAGATGTTATCTCTTTTACATGGTTTCAAATTTTACATGAGGATGTATTTGGTCCCTTGTGATAAGGTTCAAGAAATAGGCTCCCTATTCTCATGGAGTCTCAACTCTTGCTAAGTTATAAATTTTTGATATATGTAGCTTACTAGGTGTGTGTTAGATATACTCTTAATGTTAGAAATTTTCAAGATAAATCACATATCTTGAAGTGCAAATATCTTTTAGAATAAAAAAAGATTTGAACCCTTTTAATATTTAATATTTAGTGTAAAATAAATCTACAATAATAAAAATATACATAAACTTTAATCTTCATCCCATAACATTTATCTAATTTTTTTATATATAATAGTTAATATAAAATATTGTATATATTGTTTTCTTACAAATGCAATAAAAGACTAACCCGCATAAATTTGTAATTATAAACTCAATAAATAAATCCTCTATGACTTCTTTTTTCCGTTTTTAAGAAACTAATGTGCTATATACAACTTCGGGGGTTTGTCCTTATCCTTCTTTTTCTTTCTTAAGAAAAACTATGTGCTATATACAACTTCGGGGGTTTGTTGACCAAATTCAGTTCCTTTTAAAATGTCCTTCATTCAACAATATTAGATGTATTTATTATTAGGTTAAAATATGTTAAAATAAATTGTTGTTGTAGGTATCTTTGAGTTAATAATTTTAATATATGGGTTAACTATTTTAAATTAGGGATTAATTTGTTTATTGATTTTTTAAGTATTAATTTTTTTTAAATGGTATTTATGGTAAATTTTAATATTTCAATGTATTAAGTTAATAATGATATTATTTATGGTAATAGAATTTAGGTAAAATTATTTTTATGAGACTCTCAAGTGGTTGGCACAATGGAATGTTATCTCCTCCATCCTATTTCAAATTCTATATGAAGATATATTTGGTACCTTGTGATAAGGTTCAAAAAGTAGCTTCCTCATTCTCATAGAGCCTCATCTCTTGCTAAGTCATAAATTCTTGATATATATAGTTTACAAGATATGTGTTGGATATACTCTTAAAAAAATAATCTTAGATCTCACCATCACTAAAACTAAATCCAATAAACAATTGATATAAATTATTAATGATTGTTTTTAAATGAATAGAGGAATCTACAACTACACAAGTCTCTTGCTTAAACATAATCTGTGGGTATATATATATATATATACCATAGTGAATGGGTATATTATATTATTATAATTTCTAGTTAAAAGTTGAAGAAATAAAATATCTACGAAATTTCAAACTAATTACTATTAGAGAATAAGTACTTTAATAATGTACCTATTTTTTTTGTCAGGCTGGGGCGGGAGCTCTCCGAGTTTACGATGTCCATTAAGTACCGTCTTAACGGGGGAAGGGTAGCCCAATTGAACCCAAGACTTCGGATTCAGTTGAGACTTTATTTCCCACGGCCATGTGCCGCTTGAGCTACCCCAATATAACAATGTATTATTGAAATTTAATTATACTATTTATTAAAAATATTATAATTTCAATATATATTTAAATCGCAGTGTTAAATATATAAATAAATTGATACCAAAAAAATTGCAATTTCAACCATCAACATCTATACTTCCATAATTCCAATTTTTTTAATTTTTTTAACATTTTAAGAAAACAAAGGGGAAAATATATTATTATTAAAATAAAAGAGGAAGTAAGTCAAAAGCAAAGCCATTGGAGGAAATATTAAAATGGAATAATATATTAGCAAGTAATGAAGGAGTAATATTTAAGTGAAATAAGTACATGGGACACTGATAACTGAAAACAATTATTACTTGGAATGTGAATGATTGCATTAAAAACCCATTTAACGTGGTCATGGAATTTGACTAACTGCATTAGAAAATTCATTTAACATGGTCATGAATGAATGCAGTGTCTTGTCTAATTTTATTTAAATAATTTTATATTAATTCTCTTAAAGGCCAAGGAGTCAAATATCTCATTATATTATGGGACGGAATGAAATTTCAACATTTATTAAACAAAAATCAACCTATTTCTCACGCAACCTCCGATACCAATAAATCTCAGGTTAACTTTATTGATTGATTTATATTTAATGATATTTAATATGAATATGTTGATTTGAAAGAACCACTAGTATCTTATAAGGTTGGAATAAAGTAGACTTTGGAATAAAGCAATGTGTTTGTGATTAAAATGGTTGGTTGATATATTATTTTATAATTTTAAATAATTATATTAAATTTCATTATATCTCAAAAAAATAG
>APFE030766498.1:46265-75315 GCA_000404065.3 Pinus taeda | reverse complement strand
CTTGCAATCCAAGGAAGGTATTTCCCTCTCCCAATCCAAGTATGCCTGTGATCTTCTACGCCATTTTCACATGGAAGATTGTAAGCCAGCTCATTCTCCCTTTCAGTCTGGATTCAAACTTTCAGTCACTTGTGCTTCCCCAGAAGTTGATGCTACCTTACACCGTCAACTTGTAGGGAAACTTTTGTATCTAACCCATACACGTCCTGACCTTTCCTTTGTTGTTGGCCTTGTTGCTCAGTTTATGCAAACCCCACGTGAAAGCCATTGGAAAGCAGCTAAAAGAATACTTCATTATGTTCGAGGTACAGTTCAGTTTGGAATTCATTACAGTGCCGAAGCATCTCCTCTATTGGTTGGTTTCACTAATTTCGATTGGGCTGGTGACCCTGATGATCGGAAGTCTACTGTCGGTTATGTAGTCACTCTTGGTTCAGGACCTATTACATGGGCTTGCAAGAAACAAGGTGCCATAAGCAGCATAAGCAGAATATCGCGGTGTCGTAGAAGCTAGTAAGGAAGCCTTGTGGCTTTGTCAGATCCTATCAGAGTTTGGATTTCAGCAGCAGCATCCGACTACACTTTGGTGTGACAATCAAAGTGCCATTCAACTATGCAAAGATCCAGTCCAACATCAGCGTAGCAAACACATTGAACTACACATACACTTCATCAGGAAGCTCATTCATGACCATGTTCTTGAAGTGCAATATTGTTCAACAGATGATCAAGTTGCAGACATCTTTACAAAGGCTCTCACAGAGGCAAATTTTACTAAACTTCGATTTATGGTTGGAGTTCAGGAAGTTGTCACTAAGGGGGGATAGGCTCTAGTGCCTCCTTCCTTCTCCTATTGTGTCATATTTGTAAATCCTTCAATCCTATCCCAAGTTGTTCTTAAGGGGGGGATGTTAGGATATCTGACACATAGGAAAATAGTTAAGTATAACTTTGGTCTAGTAAAGATTTAGGTAAAGTGTGTTTTCTTTACTATGTACAAATTGTAACTTACAATCTGACAGTCCACGATATGTAAAGTGATTCGACGGTTCATTCTCTCCTCGTAATCCGACACTTGATATGTGGCTTAACAACCCGATTGGTTTCCATTGATCTATTTAAAGTGCATGGAGGGTCATTTGTAGGTTAACTGTTAACCGAGAGAAGCTTATGTAAATTTTCATTCTTTTATTAATAAATTGCCTGAAGTGGCCACGTTGGCTCAGGCCGTGGACTGTTTCCCTCTTTAAGGGTTTTAACCACGTCAAAAATACTGGTGTATTGATCTGTGATCTGTTTGTGAGCGATGTCCTTTGGTGTTCTGTCCGAGGAACTTACCCTGTAAATTCCTACATGGTATCAGAGCTTAGACCCAGGTTCGATTCCCCCGAGCTGCATTTGAGGGGGGGTGTTGGAAAAATCACCGCACCTTTATAGAATCCGTAATTTTTACCCTAGGGATCCCAGTTACTGGGTTGTAATGTTTACCACAACCTGCGGGTTTTGGTGTAACAACAAACCTCCACGGTGATCCCTCTACCCACTTAGCTTGAAATTTCCCCTACTGGAGGTCTCTGCATGAGTGGATTCCTCTACTCGATCTCCTCTTGGCTTCTCCAGTTGCGGCTGCTCCACAACCTCTTGAAGCTGCTTCACCAATTGTGGCTCCTCCACAATTGTTTGGGACTTCTTCTGGCACTGCATGTTGAAAGGTAGTGTACTCTCCCTCTCAACCACCAAGTCTCCAACAGTTGCCTTGCTCCTCAAGGCTTTGATATGCATCTTGAAACTCAAGAGCATACAAGTTCTTTACTCGTGAATCGATCTGCTTCACCTGTCTCGTGGTGATGTGTCTAAGGAAAACCTTTCCCTTACTGAAGACTACATCATAGCCTTTGTCTTCCAGCATCGCGATCGATATCGAGTTCTTCTTCAGTCTTGGCACATACTTCACATCTGTCAAGGTAATGCGAGCTCCATGCTCCCTCTGAAAGGAAACCATGCCCACACCTGAAACGTTATACTTTTCATCATTACCCATTGCTATGAGTATCTGAAGGTCTTTCTCCTCCAAGGTACTGAACAAACCCTTATCACCAATCATGTGGAATGAGGCTCCACTATCAAGAAACCAACCACAACCTATCATCGATGAAACCATGCATGCAATGAGGGTAAAATCCAATTCAAACTAAAAGGCCAATCCCTCACCTTCAGATCCTTCCTTGGATCCCATCTTGGATTTATTCAATGGACAATTTGTTTCATAATGGCCTACCTCATGACAATAAAGCATCGCACTTTTGATTTGTCAAACTTCTTCCCACCATGGGAAGAACTCGATTTGGGATGAGAATCCTTCTCCTTCCCTTTCTTTTCCTTACTTGCTAAGGCATAATTTTCTTCATCCTCCTTAGATGAAGAACCATCTCTGGTGCTTCTTCTTATCTCCTCCTGCATCAGATCCGACCAAAGTCATTCCCAATCTGGCAGTTTCTCTCTTCCATTTACCGAGTCATGGTAGCTATGCCAGCTCTTAGGAAGACCGAGGAGAGAACAAATCACCATGTCATCATCACCTGTCGTGATCCCTACACTTCCAAGATCATCCCTGCAGGTGGTGAGCTTGTTCAGATATGTAGAGATCATGTCGCCCTTTTCACACTTGATTTTCCAAAGCTTGTCTTTCAGCGCCAACTTCCTCTGATCGATGTTGTTTTGATATAGATCCTTCAATTTTTTCCGCATTGAAAATGACGTATCCTTCCCATGGAGGCTCGAGACAATGTGGTATCGAACTCCCTTCAGGAGGATTCTCCTTGATCTAGCCACACATTTCTTCCATTCCACCAATTCTTTGGCATTAGCTGCTACTAGCTTGAGGACTTCTTGATCAATGAAGTCCTTTAGACCATTTTCCTCTAATACTGCTTCCATGTGATCCTTCCAGGCTATATAATTCGAGCTGCCATCAAGGGTATACTCGAGTCTCAAACCATTGAACGCCATTGGTGAAATTTGAGATGTGATAAGAATTTGAATTCTATAATCAGGAACTTCAAACTTCAAACTTCTCCCTTCTTTGTATACTTTTCTTCGCTTTGATCACCTTTGCTCCGATGCCATGTAGAATTCCCCACTGTAGATCACCTGATAATGCAATATACTAAAGCAAAATACTTGATCTACTTCTACAAACAAACTTGCAGAAGCTTAATGGATTTTGAGCAAGATCAATCGGAACACATATAACAGAGAAGAAGAAATCATACACATGAAACATAGAAGAATACTCTGGGGAGCCTCAGTAAAACCCCCACTATCTGTATTATCATACAATGGAAATATGTCGGATTACACAAAGCTTTAGCTCAAAGCTATCACCTCAGTGAATCCCTTTGCTACTCATAGACACAAAGGCTTCTCATAAACGCTCTCCTCTGCCCTCAGCCTCCATTTCTTTGTGCAGTTTCTCCAGGTTATCTCCACTGCAACCTGTGTGATTCTCACCCACACACAAAACTGACCTATGAAATAACAGCGCAATCCTGAAGGAGATAATTCCTTCTACATGGATGAGTTTTCTATATAGGAAAATTCCTCCAATTGATAGTAACAATGTCCATCCTCTGATCTCAATTGGGTCTCTGACTGATGACATGCATGAGTTAATTATAAGAGAATATTTTAGTTATCTAAAGTGCAGTAGTTTACATTCAGCATGCATTAACTAACTAAACTCACAATATTTCCACAAACTGTTGGAACTAATCTACTGGACTTAACTCAGTTAACTGAGCTAACTAATTACAACTCAAAGTAAACTCATCTGATCACTTTAATTAAGGGATAACTCCTCAATAAAAGGAAAACTGTTGATGTCTTCACATAGACTTCATGTTTGATTTTCTCCAACTAATTAACTCAAGATGAATTAATTAATTATTTTTCAAACAACTGCTTAGATCAAATTTGAATTTTAATTCTCAATTTTAGTTCAGGGACTAACTAAAATTGGAATCTATCCCGAAATGCTATTTATAGAAATGTTATTTTTATCATTTCTAATTTATCATTCCTTGTTGCTATATCCAACACTGGTACTTGAAATGTTATTTATATCAATTCTATTTATAGCATTTCTATTTTTAGCATTTCTTGTTGCCATTTTCAATAGTTCCTACATTAAAGAGTAGCATTCCTGCACTAGAGAACCACCAATTTGGAGCTCCGATATCTCGGCACACTTTTGGGGAAAACCGAGGAATTTTTTTGTAAACAATGATGTTCTAAAACCTTCCCATGAGTTGGATTGCACCCAGGTCACACGTGTGGGTCTCTAGAAGCAAATCAACAAATCTGCTCAAAATCTACACAGTTTCCAAACTACCAAGTTTGACCTCGATTTGTGTGCATCTGAAGGTGAATCTCGAAAATCTGAGAAAATGGGTTTTTTAATAGTATAATCAATTATCTAGAACTGAAACCGTTTCTCAAGATTCGCAATTTTATATAATTTACATAAGGGTATTTGAGGCAGTTTTAAAAAAAAAAAAAAAAAAAACTATTTTTCCAGAATTTTAGGATCTCAGATTTCACTAGTAACCAAAAATTCATATTAGGACACAATCTCCGATGCAATGGAGCTGAACTAGAAATTTTTTAGAAAGGTTATTGTTTTCAACATAACAAAATAGGTTTCCCTCCAAGCAACTTTCCCAGATTCGTAATGATTAAGAAGATACAAAGTGTTCTTTGGAGGCAGTTTGTTGAAAATACCATTTTTTCCAGAATTCTGGAATATGCCTAGAAATAGAAAATTTGTATAAGATCTACATTTTCTCAATGGGACAATGGTTGTACTGGTCTCTTATTGATGGGAAGTAGTTGGGATTCAATCCCTCACCTTCTTTGCAAAGGTTTGGCATGTTCAAAGCCTATCATGTAATTGTAAATTATATAAAAGCCAAATCATGGCTCTATAGAGGAGGAGAAAACTAGTTATTGCACTTCCATGCTATTGGATAAAGTTTAGGTGGCTCTTCCCCCTTCCCTATGATTAGTTGGAGGTTGGATTTAAATATTTGATGTATAATTGCAGCAAACATTCAAGTTAATCTAAGGAGCTATGACGGTTTATCAATTTCTGAGTTTAAGTCTTATGTGAATGAGTTGTTTGTGTATTTGATTTCCCAGATTTCGTAAATGGAAACTAGATGGTTGGCTAGGGCCCAGGAAACCCAACTCGTTCTCCCTCTTTCATAAGGTTTGTTATATGTTTTTTTTGCGTGAAATGTTTCAACAAGAAGTATTTCATTTATTTTATGTAGCTAACCGATCTTCGCTTTCTTCATAAATTGTGTGACTCGGATTCGAGGTGTGAAAGTGTGGGGGTGTTCATTTATAGAAGATTGAATAGAATTTCTTTCCTTTGATGAGTGGTTTCCTTTTTGCAAAAAGAATTTTTCAGTTTGCTTGCACCAGTGTGCTTTATTTCTCCAAGCGAGGGTTGCTTCTACTAATGTGTTTATTTTTGCAAGTGGATGTATTCTTCTTATGCAAATGTGTTTTATGCAAGTGTGTTTCCTTTAACTTAGCATTGATTTACTTGCATCTTCCTAAGTGTTAATGAAATTTTGTCTATATAATAAGGATCTGTGTTTATGCTTAGTCTCTTGTGGGATAGTGCAGTTCATGACTAGAATTTGGTGAAGTGACCTTTGGAATAACACCTTTAGCTGATGAAAGTGCAGATTTGGTTAATATCATGTCAGTCATCTAAGAAATAAGGGATGCTTTTTATTTAGAGTAAATTATTACTTTCACATCAAGAAGTTTTTGTTGCAGTAATGATTTCCTTTGGCTTTCAAAGTACTTTTCACTTTCGAATGAATGATTAGATAAGGAATCTTTCAATTACATGTGTTTATTTCTCTGTTGTCATTTGCTTTGCAAGTTCATTTCTAGTTAGCTACTTTACATTTCATGCCAGTGGTTTGGAATCTCAATACAAGAATATAGACTTCTTAGTACATGAATCTCTGTTTTGGTACAGGAATCGATACCCTAGTAAAAGAATAGAGTACTTTGGTACAGGAAACCAGAATTCTTGTATGAAAGCCAGAATACTCAGTGCAGTAATAGAACATACTTCTAGTACAGGAACACCATTTTAGTACAGGAATATCATTATAGTGCAGGAACTCTGCTCCAATACAAGAACGTTGTTGTAGTGCAGGAACGCAGATTCAGTCCAGGAAGGAAAATTTGTACTAGAGACAAATGTACCTAAATGTTTGATTATTTTTGTTGTCTCATAACTACATGGATACTCAGTCACAAAAGATTTTCTCTATTTCCTTTACTTACCCGAATTGTTTTTGTTGATTCAAGTTCCTTTCATTAAGTTCTAGTGCAAGAATGAGACTCATTTCGGTACAGGCACATGGTTGCTCTAGTACAAGAATGAGATATCTTTAGTAAAGGACAAGGATTTATAAGTATAATAGAAGGTCATCCCTTTTGTTCTTTTTAAAGCACTAGAATCTTGATTATAGAAACATATTTCATTTTCCAACATTATTTTCAAGGCATGCTTTAATTTTTCTGTCAAAGTTTGTGGCAAGTATTTTTCTTGAGTGAATCCAATTTCTAGAATGGTGTGGTGTCATTGTATTAAGTAGTGCATGTTGTTGAAGTCCTTCTCTGGCATTTCCAGTGTTGTGCCTCTAAGTTTATGAATTCCCGAATTGACAATTAAATGTTAGGTTGTTTATTTTGTCCAACTTGGAGATTGAAAAACAGATTATATTGGCGCAATATATCCGAGAGATTTTCTCAAATGAAGACAATGAAGAAATTGGTTGGCCTTTGACATTAGAAGAGGTTGAAAGGACACTTAGAACATTTTCAAAAGATAAGAGTTCAGGTCCAAATGGTTGGATAGTTGAACTCTTTATCTTATTTTTCAACTTGATGGGCAAGGACCTTCTTCATATGGTGGAGGAGTCCAAAGTTTCTCTAAAGATTACAAGGGCCTTAAATTCCACCTTTGTGGCTTTAATTCCGAAGAAATATAAACCTTGGTTTTTAATGATTTTTGTCTGATTTCTCTCTGTAAACTTTTATATAAAATGATTTTCAAAATCATTGCACTAAGGATAAGAGATCAACTATATGTACATTTCTCTCCATAATAATTTGGTTTCTTGAAGCATCGTCAAATACATGACATTATTGTTATAGCGCAGAAATGTCTACATAAGATTAAAAGAAAACATATGAAAGCCTTGATGTTGGAACTAGATATTGTGAAAGCATATGATTGTATTGATTGGACTTTCTTGAAGTTGGATTTATATAGATTGGTACTAAAATTTAATGTGGTGGAGTGGATCATGGATTGAATTTTGTCAATGCATTTTTCTCTCCTCATCAATGATATCCCATCTACTTTCTTCAAGGCTACTAGAGTATTAAGATAGGGTTGTTCTCTCGGTGCCATTGTTATTATTGGTTGTTGTTGAAAGTTTCAATAGGATGATATTGGCAAAAAAACAAGCTAAAAATTTCTTTTGGATCATGGCCACAAGGCATATATCTATCTCGCATCTCTTATTTGTTGATGAAATTCTTCTATTTGGAAAAGGTGAATGACATGAACGGTTCAATTACTCAAGGGAGATTGGGAATTTCAGGAGTGCTTTCAGTTTGGAGAACAGAGGGTTGAAATCTCACTTCATTGACTTGGAGGTGGAAGATGATACAAAAAGGACTATTAAGGAGTTCTTTAATATGAATAATTAGCGATTATTAAGTGGCTTTACTTACCGCGATTTTTTTCTCAAAGATACTGATTACTCAATTGAAGATTAGGTTGGATCATTAAAAAATTTGAAAATAAAATGATCAATTGGTCTTCAAAGTGGATTTGTATTGAAGGTAGGTTGATGCTTGTAAAGGCCTCTCTACAAAATCTCCTGGTTTACTGGATTATGGTGGAAAATTTTCCTATTAACGTATCAAAAAAATTAAGATCCATTATGTAAAACTTTATCTGGCTAGGATCAAAGGATTGACACAAATTACATTTGGTTAAATTTGATGATATTACTAGGTCAATTGAAGACGACAAATTGGATCTTAGAAATATCTTCTGGTTTGGCTGGGATCTTATAATTAAATCTTTGTGGAGAGTATTGTTTAATGAGGGTTTATGGCATGATATAATTATGGAAAAATACTTCAAAGACTTGGGTGTTTATGATTGGATAAGGTCTCAGAATGAGTCGAAGGGGAACTATTCTTACATATGGAGAATCTTAATTTCCTTCAAGCAATGGATATCGGGGAATATCCAATGGGTTGTGGGTTCAAGGCAACTTATATTGGTGGGAGAGGATAACATAGTTGGGACGTCATGGCAGATTAACTTATCCCCACAATTAAAGGAGACACTCAGGTCAAAAGGTATATTTTATTGGTCCTGTAAGATGTGTTCTAGGATGGTTGTTGGCATAGGAAATTGGACTATCGGGTGAATAGGCTCGAGAGTGGAAAACATATACCCAGAATTTATTACATGTTGGGATTTTTCTAAACCAATATGCATATAACATTAGTTGGAAAGCATTTGGAATTGATGGTGTTGTTTTGGTCAAAGATGCATATTCACATATAGCAAAAAAATATGCACCAGAGGTGAGACAATGGTGGTTTACTAAGATATGGCGATGGAAAGCACCATTCAAAATTAAGTTGTTAATTTAGCTAACTCTCAAAGGCAATATACTCACATGGGATAATTTAAAAAGAAAGGGTTTTCCTGAACCTGGTGTGTACACATTGTGTGAATCTGAAGATGAATCTTCCATACATATATTTCTGCAATGTAATTTTTCTAAGTGTCTTTGGGGTGAGATTAATGAGATATTAGGAGTCCACTCAAATTGGAATATGTTCTCCATTAGTGAGTGTCTGTTGGAATGGGCACAACGGAATCACATGCATAAGGAACTTCCTCTTTTTATATTTTGGTGTCTTTGGAAGTGGAGGAATGCCATATTATTTGAAGGGAAGAATCTTTCATTCTCTTTCTATTACACACAGGTGTTTGGATATTACTTGGAAACATACGAGTCAATAAAGATATGTAATCGCAAAGTTAAATAGTTTTAGGGACATGCATGGATTTATCCCATAGATTTTTTTGATGGGGCATCGATGAATCTTGATTGGAGGATTGGAGGGGTTCTCCATTTGTTTGACTTTGGAACAGTGTAAGAGGCACAGATCAAAGGGCTGAGTTATTGGCTTTATGGTGCAACTTATACTTTGCTAGGATGAAAGATATTTCATATCTTAAGGTTTTTTGAGATTCCAAGGTTGCCATTGACTAGATAAATGGTGATGCCAGGATGGATGTACCATCCCTTACAAACTGGAAAAAACATGATTAAGGATATCATCCCTTCCTTCATTCAAATCACTTGCCAACATGTATTTAAAGATATGAATACAGAGGAATATCACATATCGAACAGAGGAGTTGTTCTACATTAGGTATCATGTACCATGAAGAATATATGGAAGATACACTACTAAATAGGGGGAAAATTGTTGTCTTCCTAGTTGTGTAGGCTTGGAAATATGACTACTTTTAGGAGGATATCCACTCCACAAGCACTTGTTATTTGTGCTAGCATTTTCAGTTTTATTTTGACTTGGATGGTTAGATTAGTACAAAATATGTAGATATATGTTTGTTGAGGCTATATATATGTTGTGGAACAACTATACTCTATGGTTAATGGGGATTGGAAGATATGAATATTTTAATCATACGAAGAGGAACATTTTATATGATGTAAGAAAAATTTTGTTATGAAATATGCCACATTTTTTCTTGATCTTAAAAAAAATAGACCAAAGACTGAAATTAAAGTGCATAAAGCTACTTTATATATCCTCCATATTTAAAATAGTAAATAATTTAGTTTGGGTAATACTATAGCAACAACAATTCAAACACAAGCCACGCAAATGATTCAAAATTATTAAAAATCCTATGAAATAGGAAAACTCTCTAACAAACTCCATAACTTCTACACAAATCTAGCAAACTCTCTTGCAAACTCTCCAAGTATTTCAAAATTTGTGGGCGAATTTGGAACACTGTGAATATTTTAAAATCTGAAGGAGAAGTCATCAGGCTCCATATATTTCGAAAATTTATGAGGGTAAAGAATTGAAAGTGAGATTTTGTAATAAGTTGTTTTTTTCTTCTTCTTTTTTATTTTCTTTAAATGCATGTTCTAAATAATCTTTCATTTCCCATGTAATTGTATTTCATGAATAAAATTTACAATGTATCTTATTATAAAGATTTTTCTTGTTTATTTTAAAACCCTATCGTTCACATGAGATGGAAATTATCAAATTACCTTTTTTTTTTAGAATTGTAAAATGGTAAACAATAAATTAAAATATTTATAATGACTTAAATTTGTAGATAAATTATTGTTTATATTCATTGAATTTAGAGGATAGAGAGATAATAGATATCCTATTTCCTTGTCATTTCTTAGTGTGCTTTGATAATTCTACTACATTTTTGCAAATCATGATAATCCATTGTGTGTAAATCAATCTCAGAAAGCTCAAGAGAAATATGATTCTTTGCAAAGCAATAAGGCCATTGATTCTTAAAAATGGTAGATGAGGTTCGGAAAAATCCCCTAATAACCATGTAATTGAGTTTCAAAGTGAAAATGTTTTTAATCAAAGAGTACGGGTATGACCTAGTTTTAGATTTTGATACTCACAAACTAAGCACCTAATACACCTTGTGTGATATTATTTGTATTTCCATGCACTGTTTGTATCTATTACATGTGCGTGAGGGGATTGCAAGGGGTTGGCCAAGCCACCTTTCTTTTGCTTGAGTTTTTCTTGGGTTTAGAGGCTAGGTGTTGAAAAACTAAATAATCAACTTTATTGATAAACTGGGCAGCACACAGGTGAGGAGCTCCACCTGGAGACTGTCTCTGGCAGAATGCTCTACAATCTTCATCTTACAATCAAACAATATATAGTTTTCACACATTTAGGGAAATTAGAACAACTGCCTAAGAAATAGGAACTAATTCCTAATCTAAGGCTCTAGTGAACCGACTCTCTCCAGATTTACATATTCTCCATTATCTTCAACACTCCCCCTTAATGGAGAAAGGGGTTCACAAGTATTCTTAACATTTCCCTAAACAATTCAAACATGATTCTACCGAGAGGCTTAGTGAAAATAACAGCAGCATTGTCACATGTATTATAATATTCAATATGAATTTCTTTTGACTGAACTTTCTCCCCAACAAAATGAAACTGCGTATCAATGTGCTCTATGTTTTTATGAAATACTGGATTATTTGAAAGTTTGATAGAGATTTGGTTGTCCCATTTGATAATTGTTGCAATCTTCTATTCTTCTCCAAGATCATGGAGAAGTCTCCTCAACCAAACTGCTTCACAAGTTTCTGCACAAATCGCTTGATACTCAGCTTCTATTGAAGACAAGGATATTGTGTTCTGCTTTTTGCTGCTCCATGCAATGACCCCCAACCCAATGCTAAATGCATAGCCTGTTATGGATCGTCTCTCATCTACATTTCCAACCCAATCGGAGTCTGAAAAACCTATCAATCTAACATCAAACGAATCAGTATAAATAATACCAAAGTGTAAGGTTCCTTGTAGATATCTTAAGATGCCTTTCGTTGCAACCCAATGGCTCTCAAGAGGATTT
Source organism: Pinus taeda (assembly GCA_000404065.3). NCBI lineage: Eukaryota > Viridiplantae > Streptophyta > Pinopsida > Pinales > Pinaceae > Pinus > Pinus taeda. The sequence goes on along the minus strand of APFE030766498.1, from coordinate 63,515 downwards.
GACATGAATTGGCTAAATACACTGACTACATAAGCCAAATCCGGCCTAGTTGTAGTCAAGTAGATTAGACTCCCAACTAGTTGTTTATACAATGTTGCACCTGCCTCCTTAGAACCATCATCATTCTGAAGTTTGGTATTTTATTGTAAAGGCACTATTGGAGCTTTGCACTGATCCATTCTGAACTTTTTCAGTAAACTTGCCTTGTGACAGAAAATTCTGGCCAGAATCCCTCCAGACTTCCAAACCCAAAATTGGTGTAACTCTCCAAGTTTTTTCATCTCAAAAACCTGTGACATCTGCTCTTTGATTTCTTTAATGAGTTCATCTACTTTTCCTGTAATGACAAGATCATCTATATATAAATAAATCAAAACAATTTGCCCCTCTTTGTCAAACACGGTGTATAGATTAGGGTCATTCTTACTTCTTTTATAACGATGTTGTAGGAAAAATTAATCAATTTTATCATACCATGACCTCGGTGCCTGTTTTAGTCCATACAATGCTTTCTTCAATCTACAGACTAAATGTTCTCCCCCCTGTTTAACAAACCCCTCAGGTTGCATTAAATACATTTCTTCTTTTAATTCACCATTTAAGAATTCATATTTCACATCTAGTTGGTGTATCTCCCAATGATGTTTGGTAGCTAAAGCAATTAACATTCTGATTGTGTTTAATTAGCTACAGGGGCGAAGGTTTCCTCATAGTCAGTACCTTCTTTTTGTGAGTACTCCTTTGCAACCATCCTAGCTTTATATTTGTATATACTCCCATTTGCATTAAATTTAGGCTTGTATAACCATTTACAACCTATGGGTTGTTTTTCTTCAGTTAATTCAACTATATCCTAGGTTTTTTCTTAATTATTGATTCATATTCATCTTCCATGGCTGCCCTCCATTCACTATCTTGACTAGCTTCTTTGTAACTAGAGGGTTCAACAACACTTAACATACTAGTTATAAAATAATTCTCCCTATATCTTGCTAGAAATTGAGTTTGCCTACCTGATCTCCTGAGTGGTGGAGTGGCTTCAAACCTGTTCTGATCTCGCCTTTGTGGACTGGTTTTAAACCTAATTTGATCAGCCACTTCTTCTTTCTCCTGTTGTTATTGTTGTTGATCACTGGCCCCTGTTTCATCACCTTCTTCTAACAGTAAAGGAACATGCCATTCTTCATCACTACAAACAAGGTTCCCATCATTTATCTGTTCATGGAATACCACATCTCTGCTTGCAAACACCTTGTGAGTAGAAGGATTAAACAGCGTATAAGCCTTAAACTCACTACTGTATCCAACAAAAGTACACTTAATGGATTTTGAATCTAACTTCTTCCTATCTTCTTTCGGGACATGAGAAAAAGCCTTACATCCAAAGACTCTAAGATGACTTACTGTAGGCTTGAAGCCAAACAATGCTTCAAAATGAGTTTTATAATCCAAACACTTAGTAGGACTCCTATTCTTAAGATACACTGCAATGTTTACAGCTTCTGCGCAAAAACCATTGGTCAGGTTCTTACCTTTCAACATACTACAGGCACACTCCACAAGGGTTCTGGTTTTCCTTTCCGCAACCCTATTTTGCTTAGGAGTGTAAGGTGTAGTGAATTGTTGTTGTATTCCATGTTCTTTGCATTATTTGATGAAGTCACCCGTCTTGAATTCTCCACCTTGGTCTAAGCGAAGAATTTTGATGAACTTTCCTATTTGCTTCTCAATCATACTTCTAAATTGCTTGAAGTATTCAAAAGCATAAATTTTCTGCCTACGGAAATACACCTAGGTGAACCTTGTACGTTCATCAACAAAAATACTAAAATAGTAGTCCCCTCCTAACGACCTTGTCTGCATTGGCCCACATAGATCAATGTTTACAAGTTCAAGTATATCCCTCTGCTTCCTATCAACAATAGAAGGAAAATCAGCTCTATGTAATTTACCAAGGGAACATGCTTCACAATCAACATGCATACTCTTTAAAACAGGAAGACCATTCACCATGCCCTTTTTCTGAAGAATAAGTAGGTCACCAAATTTTATATGCCCAAATCTCTAATGCCATAGATTCTCTGCAGACATGGCTAATGATGCCAACGCTTGATGTGACGCACTTCTGACATCCAGTTTATACAATCCTCTTACACATACACCTGTTGCAATGGACTTCATCAGATCCAACATGTCTTTAATTACACAATAAAATTTAAATAAATATACCTTAAGATCTTGATCTGTTATTCTAGATACATAAATCAAGTTCTTTTTTATCCTGGGTATATATGTAACATCATGAATATGCCTAATGTTTCCATCAAGTAGTACGACAGGGACATCACCATATCCCTTGATTTCATACCATCTATCGTCTCCAAGGTAGACCATTGTACCAGTGTTGGATTCTCTGAAATTTTTAAACCATTGCCTCTTACCTATCATATGGGAGGAGGCTCTTGAGTCCACGAACCATATTTTTTCTTCATCCTCCTTAATTGACAGCATAGAATCAGATACAAACAATCTGATATTCGAATTCTCATTTGCATCGGCCAGATGGCCTGCATGCTTCTTGTGTCTCTGTTGACCTTCATCAAACTTCTTCTTCCGGCAATTTTTAGCCATATGACCAACTTTACCTCAATAAAAACATTTTGGTCCTGAATCACTTCTGTTTGAAGACATACCTTGAGATGGAGGTGGCTTTCTTTGTGGGGTTCATCTGCTTTTGTGTGCTGCATTTGTATTTCCTCTGAAGGGCTTCTTATTTGCCATTAGGGAAAGATCTGAGCTCTGGGGTTTTAGGGTCATCCGCCTTTCCTCCTCCTACATTAGTATCCCTGCCAATTCTTCAAACTTGGGGAATTTTGTTTTCACATTCAACCCAGCGATGAACATTTGATAGTCATCATTCATACCATTCATGGTAATCGTGACCAAATCAGTGTCTAATATTGTTTTGCCAATGTCGCTTAGCTTATTCTTAAGCTCCTTAATATGAGAGATGAACGATGCCACTGATTCATTCTCCTCCATTTTAATGGAGAGAATCTTTCTCTTTAGAAATAGTAGATAATTTGTGTTCTTGATCTCGTACAAGCCTTTCTGAGTTGTCCAGATGTCTGTTGCAGCTTTACATTATCGAATATGAGGAATAATGCAAACTTTCACAGACAATTTGAGCAGCACCTTTGCCTTGTTCTCCCTCTTTTCCCAGTCCTAGATTGTTGTTGTTGTTCCACCTATGGCTAGGGTCGGCTTCAACTAATCACTGGTTGCAATCACCCATGCGTTTTGCCCCTCTAACAGGGTCAACAACTTAAATTTCCAATTCGAGTAATTGGAATTGTTAGCCTTGTTAGCATTTGGCCCAAAAATGAATCCAAATATGCTCTTTAAGCCTTCAAAAGATAGCAAAATCCTGCCCAAGATGAAAACCAGTGTAGGAGAAAAGCCCTTGGAAGGGCGGAAAAGCACTATCGGGAGGCTAAAACACATAAAAAAAGTGAAAAACCATGTATCAGAGGCATACACGGTCAAATGCACAACAGCCGTTAGATCTGGCCAATCAACGACCCAGATCTATTTGGCAAATCGCAATCAGCCAACACAGAGGAGGACTTAAGGTTGGGCAGAAGACACTCTCGATCAATGATCTCTGATGATCGGATTGGCCGGTCGCAATCGGCGGAGGCAATCCGGCGAAGTAAGCGTGGACTGAGTGGAACTTACGATGGCGATCAGCGATGCAATGTGGACCATTGATCAAGCATGTAGATCGATGGCCCACATCGCGTCACAGGATCACTATCAAAAAATACAAGGATCGCTCACCATGGGCCCTGGGCATGAGCGATATGCGATTGCGATCAATCGCATTGGTGGATCACAATTGGGGAAACAACATGGAGCAGGGCCCTTATACAAGCATGTGTGTGACCCGATGAACCATACCTGATGGTATTATACATGATATTTCATAATGTTTGAGGTCCACAAAAAGGCCATTTTCAATGCATTTTCGTAGTTTGGCGTATTTTATGAAATACAAAGGGAACCTTGGAGCAGCACCGATGCAATAAGACCCAAACACGAAAGGGTTCGGGAATGAAAATATATAATATTTTCAGGTCCACCAAAGTGAATTTTTAATGTATTTCTAGTGTTTTTGATATATTTCCAAATACAAAGGGAAGACTGGGAACAGGCCATCAGTGACTTGCGATAGTGACCCAAAGGGCAGGCTCGATGCAGGAATAGGCCATGTTTAAGGACTTTTTAAGTCCGAAATGAAAAGAGATGGGCGGGATTTCTCATTGTTGCAGCTTTTTCTGTATCAAACAGAAAATAGTCATTGTTCACATTTAAAAGGATTATAGAGGCCCAAAGATCCATTCCATCACAAAACAGAGGTCGGGAAACAGTTTCCGAAAGACATAGGCTGAGAAGCAATCATGGGACATCGACAGCAGAGCTCATCCAAACGAAGAAACAATCATAGAGCATCGCTTGCATGAGCGATCTCCCAGACAGCGCAGCAAGTTACTAGAAATCGGCTACTGCTGTCAGAAGAAGAAACCTTCGAGCCCACACTTGCCTAGTCAGGGCATCAAACAGTTAAAAAGACAGAGGGATAGATTAAGACACTCTGAGCCTTTGAGAGCTCAAGAGCATTGTAAAAGGCTCATAAATGGCTGAAAGTTAAATGCATGAAGGGTTAAACTTCTGGAGACTATAGAGACTTTTCTACTCAAGCTTCTGATCTTCATTCTAGCAATATAAGCTTCTTTTGATGTTATATGTTCAATTTCCATTTTCTCTTCTATTCTAAGCTTACACTTGAATAGGTTGTTCATGTTTCTTCTGTGTCTAATGCCAGATAACTATCATCTTATCTCTTCGTTGATAAATTAGATTTGCAAGCTTATTTTACTTCCTGTAGCTGGCCATTCATATGTGTTTTTATATGCATCTACTAGTACAGTCAGTATTCTCCATCTATCCATTGAATCTACAAACTAGTGAGCATTAGTGGTCTAAAGCCTTGTAAAGCTGAGGGTGTTCAAGCATGTCTTGAGTAAAAACAGAGTTGAAATGGTTATCTGGCTTGATCCAAACCATCATCCATTCCAATAGTTCAGAGAGAAATATTGAATATTATATGTTACCAAGCATCTTCGAGCTGCAACCTAGGAGAGTTTCCTGGAGTGATAGCATAATTGGCGTTTTTTCCGAGGAGAGGAGACTGAAGCTCAGCTTCCCTGGGAGACGAGACAGATCCAGCTTTGATGATAGACAAAGTCTAGGCACTTTTTTGGTTGTAATCATCTATCTGGCGACTCTTGTGAAGGACGAACCTCTTGGCGACTCCACTTCATAGTCCTGGCTTAGTTTGTGAGGCATAATTGGAGAAATCCTTAGAAGCCACAAGCCGACCCAGTACCTGACCTTGAAAAAATCATCAAAGAAAGAAAGTTATTGCAGAAAGGAGCATCAAGTTTAGGTAAACCTAAACAATATTCCATATCCCTGCAAGAAAATCTTGTAATAGAACACATACATGTTGACAGTATAGCATCTAATACTAGCAACAAAGAAAAACTCTTAGAGATTCATAAAGCTCCTTATTCTTTAGGTTCTCCTTTTGTTGTAAGCCCAAAGGAAACCTCACCTCCTATCCATCATACTCCTTTAGTCTTGTCAGTCACTCCTCAGCCCTTTATCATTCAGATTGTCAGTACCCTTATAGCCACCACAGCTATGGTAGGTCCACAAGCACCTACCAAAATGGAAATAATCATAGCTGCTAAGTATGGACCTCTAGTACTGCCCACTCCTTTGAGTGCCATGCCTACTAGAGAATATCATGAATATAGGCCTAAGTTCATTGGGACTAAAGGTGTTACAGCTAAAGAACATCTTGAATCATTCTATAGCTATGCTGATAACTTGGACATAGTGAAGATGATGTCTGGATGAGAGTCTTTATCCAAAGCCTAGATGGAGAGGCTAGAAAATGGTTCAGAGAATTGACCCCAAGATCTATAGCAAATATTGAGGCTTTAGATGATGCATTCCTAAAGCATTCGGGGGATAAGAAGGATCTCCTCTACTACCACACTGAGTTTGGGAACTTAAAGAGGGAAAATGGTGAGTTGTTGTCTGATTTTAATAAGAGGTTTAACCATATGTACAACAAGATACCAGCTGAAGTAAAAGCCACTACTACCTCTGCTAAACTCACCTATGTCAGTGCTTTTGATTCTGACTTCTACCTACTGTTGAGGGAGAGGCGATGTGCTACTTTGGTTAATATGCAAGATGCAGCCTTGGAAGTAGAATCAAACATCATGGCTGTAGAGAAGCTTAAAGGTAATGTTGATAGAAGGAGACAAAGGGGCGAGTCTTCATCATCTTCAGATCCCAAGATCGATAAAATGACTAAGATGATAGAGTCATTAGCCTTTGAGGTCTCCAAATTAAAGGTGGAGCAGCACCCTGGGAAAGGAAGAGTTCCTAATACCTTTGCTCCTAGAAACCCAAATCCATATACAAGAGCTAATGAGCAGTTGCATATTTTGCAAAGAAGCAAAGATGCCAATGAAGACCAATGGGTGAAGACCCCTTTTAAAAATGTAGTCATGGAAGAAGAGCAGTTTGAAGAAGATGATGAGATCCATTATATGGAAGACAAAGGGAGTGCCCCTTTTTTGACCTTAGCTGCCTATGAGAAGTCATTATTTAATGACCAAATTAGCCAAGAGTGGGACGGTGAAGCTATTCTACAAATTGAATATCAACAAAGATATAATCTGAGGTCGAAGATGAATAATGCCAAGGAAACCCATGTTCAAAGATTTGTTGTCCCTACAGTACAACAAGCTAATAAGCAGAAGCAACCAACAGTTGATCCTATCATCCTAAAAACTCTAGCCCACGAGGTAAGAGGCCTTGACAAGTCTCCTTCTCCTTTCAATTTTCAATCAGAAATTCAGAAGCTAAGAATACCTATAACTTTGATTGAACTAGTGAAGAATGAGTTCTTAATAAGATCCATCCTCGAGGCCTTTGAGCCTAAAGCCATCCAAGCCTCCACTGACTATGTAAATCTACAAGATGAAAAATTAGCTGTCATTCTCAGCCCAATGATTGAAAATTGTGAGGACAACTCCCCATCATTCTATGTCTCTCTGACTATTCATGATAAAATCCTTCACAACTGCCTCCTAGACACTAGAGCCAGCCATAATCTAATGCCCAAGGCTGTCATGGATAAGTTGGGTCTTGACATTACCAAGCCTTATCATGACCTGTTTTCTTTTGACTCTAGAAAAGTGAAATGCTTTGGATTAATCAAGGAACTAGCCATCACTTTGTCTTAGCTACCCATGAAGAGCATGATGATGGATATTGTTGTAGCAGATGTACCCCCCAAGTTTGGCATGTTGCTTTCCAGAGGTTAGATCAAGAGATTAGGGGGAACATTGCAAAATGATTTGTCCTATACTACTGTCCCAGTTTTTGGAGGTGAGAGCAGGAGATTATTCAGAGAGGCTCAGTTGGCTTATATCATCAACGATGAAAGGAATCCCACTAATCATCCCATCTATGTTGTTGACACTGATTTTGGAGCTTGTTTTCTTCAGATTGAAGAATATCAGTTGGCCTCCACGCAACTTAAGAAACCAGTTTTCCAGATCATAGAGGAAGAAGGGCAACAGATTTGGGACATGTTCTTTGATGGAGCTTTCTCTAAGGAAGCTACAGGGGCAAGTTTAGTCCTTGTGTCCCTCACACAGTAATGCATTCATTTATCTTTCATATTAACTTTTCAGGTCACAAATAACACGACAGAGTACAAAGCCTTGATATTAGGCTTAAAAGCTTCTAAGCAAATGGGTATCAAAGGTCTGAAAGTGTTTGGAGATGCAGACCTTATCATTCAACAGGTCAAGAAAACTTTCCAATCAAAGCATCCAAGGCTGAAAGCATACAGAGATGAGGGGAAATACAGTCCATCTCTACCTGACAATGTCAAATACTAGAAAGTTTTTGAAGAGAATGGTGAAATTAATAGGCTTTTACAAGTCTTTGATGAATTTCCTGAAAGTCATCAGAAGAAGATCAAAGAAACCTTTGATAGAAAGGTAAAATGGGACAATTTTCAGTTTGGTGACTGGGTTCTCAAATGGGATGTGTTGAAGGAAAAGAAGGGCAACCAAGGTAAATTTAATCCCTTATGGATAGGTATGTTTGTCATCGCTCAAGTTCAGATGAGAAACATTTTCATTTTGCACAATTTAGAGGGGGAAGGTGTTTTTGGTAGCCCAGTAAATGGGCGGTTCTTCAAAATTTATTTCATTTAAGACTTTAAAGCCTTGGTATTGTAAATATGTTTTTTCAATTTTTATTTATTGCAAAATAGACTCCACGCTCAATGGAACACTAGGAGGAAGATTTGATTTTGGTTTTACAAGAAAGGCATTGTTCTACAGTTCTTGAAACCTCATAGGGAGGCTTTCATCCCCAGAAGGAGCCAGTGTTAGCCTTGTTGGAATTTGGCCCAAAAATGAATCGAAATATTCTCTTTAAGCCTTCAAAAGATAGCAAAATCCTACCAAAGATGAAAACCAATGCAAGAGAAGAGCCCTTGGAAGGGTAGAAAAGCATTATCAGGAGGCTAAAACACATAAAAACAATGAAAAAGCATGTATCAGAGGCATACACAGTCAAACGCACAACAGCTGTTAGATATGGTTGATCAACAACCTAGATCTATTCGGAAAATCGCAATCGGCCAACACAAAGGAGGACTTAAGGTTGGGCAGAAGACACCTTGATTAGAAATCTTCGATGATCAAATCAGCAGGTCGTAATCGGTGGAGGCAAGCTGACGGAGTAAGCGCGGACCGAGTGGAACTTGCAATGGCGATCAACGATGCAATGTTGACTGTCGATTAAGCACGCAGATCGACGGCCCACATTGCATCGTAGGATCACTATCGGAAAATACAAGGAGCGCTCACCATGGGCCCGAGGCACGAGCGATATGCGATTGCGATCAATCACATCAGCGGATCACAATCGGGGAACCACCATGGAGCGGGGCCATTATACAGGCATGTGTCCGACTTGATGAACCGGACCTGACAGTATTATACATGATATTTCATAATATTTAAGGTCCACATAAAGGCCATTTTCAATGCATTTTCGCAGTTTGTCGTATTTTATGAAATACAAAGGGAACCTTGAGTAGCGTCGATGCGATAAGACCCGGACTCGAAAGGGTTCGGGAATGAAAATATATAATATTTTCAGGTCCGCCAAAGCGAATTTTTAATGTATTTCCAGTGTTTTTGATATATTTCCAAATACAAAGGGAAGATTGGGAACATGCCATCAGCGAATTGCGATAGCGACCTAGAGGGCAGACCCGATGGAGGAATAGGCCATGTTTAATGACTTTGAAGTCCGAAATGAACAGAGATGGGCAGGGTTTCTCATTGTTGCATCGTTTTCTGTATTAAACAGAAAACAGTCATTGTTCACATTTTAAAGGTTTACAGAGGCCCGAAGACCCATTCCATCACAAAACAGAGGTTGGGAAACAGTTGCTAGGAGACAAAGGTTGAGAAGCAATCATGGGGCATCGACAGCGCATCTCATCCAAACCAAAAAATGATCATGGAGCATCGCTTGCACGAGCGAGCTCCCAGACAGTGCAACAAGTTACCAAAAATCAATTACACTGTTGTCAGAAGAAGAAACCTACGAGCCCATGCTTGCCTAGTCAGGGCATCAATCAGTTAAAAAGACAGAGGGATAGATTAAGACACTCTGAGCCTTTGAGAGCTCAGGAGCATTGTAAAAGGCCTATAAATGGCTGGAAGTTAAATGTATGAAGGGTTCAACTTCTGGAGACTGTAGAGACTTTGCTACTCAAGCTTCTCATCTTCATTCTAGCAATATAAGTTTCTTTTGTTGTTATATGTTCAATTTCCATTTTCTCTTTTGTTCTAAGCTTGCACTTGAACAGGTTGTTCATGTTTCTTCTATGTCTAATGTCAGATAACTATCATCTTATCTCTGCGTTGATAAATTAGATTTGCAAGCTTCTTTTACTTCCTGTAGCTGGCCATTCATATGTGTTTATATATGCATTTGCTGGTACAGTCGGTATTCTCCATCTATCAATTGAATCTACAAACTATTGAGCATTAGTGGTTTAAAGCCTTACAAAGTTGAGGGTGTTCATGCATGTCTTGAGTAAAAACAGAGTTGAAACGGTTATCTGGCTTGATCGGAACCATCATCCATTCCAATAGTTCAGAGAACAATATTGAAGATTATATGTTACCAGGCATCTCTGAGCTGCAACCTAGAAGAGTTTCCTGGAGTAATAACAGGAACCATCAAGCTTATTGTTCTTGTTCAAATAAGCCTCTGCCATCTGATTGTTCATCTTGACAAAAAAAAATGTCCTCCAGCAAAAGAAAACCAGATCTATCCCAAATCCGAAGAGAAATCTCAAAAAAAAAAAACAACTTCTCCAACTGGATACCAAAAAAAACAAAATTCTTCTTTGTTTTTTTTTAATATGGAAACCCTTATTTCCTTTTTAAAAAGTATCTCCCTTATTTGATAAGCACCACCCACAATTTTTTTTAAAAAATATTGTAACCCCAATGATTTAAAAAAATAATAATAGTGAAGGCCTTACCCCATTTTCAGCTACCAACACCACCGTCACCAGCCGAGGACGATATCAGCAATGTTATCAGCCCACCCCATGGGGGCTTCACTTGGGGAGCAATACCATACCACGTGGGTTCATATTGGGCGATATATATTGAGGAAAAAATGATATAATATATTGGGGGATATATAGGGGGTAAAGGGTTTTTATATTTTCAGGAATAAAAAATGGAGTTCAAAGTTAATGAAAAAATATAAAGGGGTATAAAAAATGTTAATGAAAAAATGGATACCTACAATATCTAGTGGAAGTAGGGGTTTTTCAAATTGGGAAGGTGTATTGGGTTAGTAATGGTAGGGGGTTAAATAATGTGATTTTTAGGGGTATTTTCCAATATGTAGTCAAATTAAGGGTATTTTTTAATATGCCACGAATGCACGTGATAGGATGGAGGTTCATTGAGTGAAGCCCCTATGGCCCACCCTTGGCTTCCACTTGGAGTAGCACACAAAAAAACCCTGGCTTCACTGAAATGGCCACCCTCGGCCTCCACCTGGAGTAGCGCACAGCAACACACTTTCTCACGACGGAATGAGACTACTACGTCGACGATTCTTTGGCCTCTACTATGCTGCAAACAATGTCGATTTCCCAGTAGTCCACCACTACTCGAATTTTGTTTTCATAGCGATTGCCCCGCCGAATGGATCTTTTGGCTGTTAAGTGCATTGAGAACACCTCGCCTTCATGGAATAGCTCGCCTTCGTGCTTCATGCTTCCTCTGCAGTAGATAACAATCACCCTCTGGTTCGAGTAGATTGGGGGTTGGAGGAGACAGCCTTGGGCCTACATCACCTCCACTACAGGCTCCTTCCAATGGCAGAACCACCCACGACGCCATCAATTACTGATTACATGGGTCACTCTCTGTTTGTAGCACATAGCAACTTCGACCTCCACACCATCTAGGCATGCACGTAGCAACTTTGACCTCCACACCAGCGCGTCTCACCTCTCTCTAACAGATCTCAGCAGATCTTAACACCAGCTCGCTTTCACGCAGAACCTTCCACCCAGCTCAACACACATCTCCTCCAGGTCGCAGTCACCTTTGCCACTCGATTCGGTTTTCACTGGCCGGTGTGACTTCTCCTCTAAGATCCGCAATTTTCAGGGGCGATGGTGAAAATTGCTCTAAAGAAATGAGCAATCGTAACTCTTTTTCCCTTCGAATATGCGATGGAAAGCGCTCTCCTTCCAACAAGAACAATGATGATGCCTGTGAATATATTATATATATATATATATATATATATATATATTATATATATATATATATATATATATATATATATATATATATATATATAGATATATATATATATATATCGTCTCTCTACCTCCTCACCATGCGAAGCTTTCTTCACACCAGCCACGCACTCAGCTATGAAATCATACTGGCTTTGACTCACCAGCCCTGCAGCTCTGATACAATGTTAAAAATCTGAAGAATCAACTTTATTGATAAACTTGGCAGCTCACAAGTGAGGAGCTCCACCTAGAGACTGCCTCTGGAAGAACACTCTACAATCTTCATCTTACAATCAAACAATATATAGTTTTCACACATGTAGGGAAGTTAGAACAACTACTTAAGAAATAGGAACTAATTCACTAATCTAAGGCTCTATTGAACCGAATCTCTCTAGATTTACATATTCTCCATTATCTTCAACACTAGGTTCATAATAAAAATAAATTTTTTGGTCTTTTGTAATCTTATCTAGTGTTAACGGATTGGGGTTGTAATCTAATTTGAATTAATATATTATAGTTTTTGGATGTTGTAAAATGCTTAATCAAATACATATAATAAAGAATAGATATGTATAGCTTTAAGGTTGATTGGTTTTCTAGATTAAAGATTTTTAAAGTAAATTTACATGTATACCATTTTTGTTCTTTCTATTTTTCTTAAAAATTTGTAAACAAAGTTTCACTTCAAAAAATTGAAACCTAAATAGAAAACAAACAATTTAATAAGAAAATTGGCTATCAATTTAACAACTAAGTACATTCCAAAAAATTACTAAAATGAATTCCAAAAAACATAACATTAATTAAACACAATTGTCCACAATCTTCCCATAATGCAAAAGCCTAGTACTCCATTATCCCACTTCATGTTAAATGAAATAAACCTATACCTTTAATAACCTACATCCCCCAATTTTTTTAATTCTTACAACTTCATGTTAACTCAAACTAAAATAAAGACAAATTTATAAACACCCAGAAGTATTTTCTTTGTGCTTTATTATTAATAATTAAATTTGTGCCTTATTATTAATAATTAAATTTGTGCTTTCAACCCGTGGAAGAATCATAGACTTCTCCATAGTTATGGGATGACATCTCGTATTTTATAAATTTTATATTCCTATTCTTGTATAATGTCCAAATACATATAAGCAACTTCAAATTCATTGTGATACTTATAAGCAACTTCAAATTCATTGTGAGTGCTACATTTGAATCAGATATATTTACAATAATCTTTAAAAAAAAATCTCATTCAAGAAAATTATTAAAAAATTCCTTTTATTAAAAATATCATTTATAGTTGATTAAATAGTTATGTGTTTCATGGAGAGGGTTCATTCTAAGGAATTTAAAAAATAATTTTAAATTTTAATAAATTTAGTTGGAAATTGATTATCTTAAAATATATAAATTTATATTTACATTAATTTTGATTTTAAAAATTTTAATATTAATTTAGTGTCTAATTTAGTTGTGACTTTAAATTAGATAATAATAAATAATTATTTATTAAAAATTTAAATTACTTTTCATTTTTATTTTTAATTATGAAATATTAATTTAAAAATTAAATATTAATTTTTTTAATTCATGAGAAATTTATTATAATTTATAATTTAATTGTCAAACTAATAAATATAGAATGCAAGCTAATAAGGTTATTCAAAAAAACCTAACCCTTAAAAAAACATTCTTAAAAAAATACAACATATTAATGTAAAATTAAATTATTATTATTATTTAATATTAATTAAATTATTATTATATTACTTTTTTCTTTTAAGAGTTACCTGGTTTTTATTTCATGACCATTTTCCCACGAGGCCTTTTACATTCTGAGCGTGATATAAAACAGTGAAGTGCTTGTGCCGTGTTTACTGGTGGAGCCAATTCAACATTATCTGTGCTTTAGAAAGAAACCTCTGGCCGAAAGCTAAAAGCAATAAGGTTCGCCGTAGACTGTTTCGCTTTAAATTGGATTCAATAATCCCTATTTTGACTCGGGGATCAATCCAATTGATCTTTATATTCGGGAGTAGAAATAAAAGTGGAAGTGGGCCAAAGAAATATTGATAACTGAACGGACTGCTATCATGGAGCATAAACCGAAAGTAACAAGGAGCTCGTAAAGATATATTCTCTACAAAAGCAAGCATAATACAAAAGAAAACGAATTAGAGCATCAACGCAGGGCAGTTTAAGGTGAAGGCGATGGAAGAGAAGCGAACTCAGCCTTGGGGAACTCGACCTGCTGCGTATAATTCTTCCAAAGGAGAGCCTGCCAACAAATGTGATCACCGAGATTTTGATAAACTCTTCGAAGATTTGCAGGTTACTAAAGAAGATCAGCGAGCTGCAGCGCCAGCAGGTACTGGAGGTGCAGGAGCGAAGCATGAGAAAGAGAAACAACATAAGAGTATGAGTATGGATGGAATTAATGGATCGAAAAACCCATTCGACGATTCTCCTCCCCCAACGGCGACTCGTCCGCGTCATGATAATGATTATTCGGAGCGTGATTATAATCATCCGCGTCCAGATGAAGAGGCGGCTGCGTCTCCGTCCACCAAATTGACGAGAGGGCGAACACTGTGTAGTAGCTTCGTGGAGGTCGTGATGAGACTGAGCGTTGTTCTGTTACTTCTTCTCGCATTCATTCTCATTGCCTCCGATTCCAAGACTACCAAGATCGGCTATGTACTTGGCCAAGTTACTCTCAAATTCACTTACTTTGATGCCTTCCAGTAAGTCTCAATCATCAATTTTCCCTTTTTTTTCCGGGGCGGGGAGGTTGGGATTTATTTTTTCAATTTCTACCCTCAAACCACATTCCAACTGATTATAAACTAGGAGGTCTTAAGGTGTCAAAACAGTCGGTTGGATTGTAAAATTTTGAGATTTCATCCTTCACCAAGGATGTGAAACTCCTATATCCCACTGTTGTCAGAAGTAAAGGTCACTTTTGCGGCGAAATAGATTTTTTGCTTGAATTTAATTTTAGATCTTTTAGATCCCAGTCCATCCATCTCTTGTTTTGGAACTATCGAAAAATTAACATATTTGATAAATCGGAAGTGTAATTTGAGATTTCATCCTTCACCAAGGATGTGAAACTCCTATATCCCACTGTTCTCAGAAGTAAAGGTAGCTTTTGCGGCAAAAATAGATTTTTCGCTTAAATTTAATTTAGATCTTTTAGATCCTAGTCCATCCATCTCTTGTTTGGAAGAATGAAAAAATAGCATATTTGATTAATGCGAAGTGCAGATTGTCCATGCATCTCTTGTTTTGGAACTATGGAAAAATTAACATATTTGATAAATCGGAACTGTAGATTTTTGCAGGGCAAATAGATTTTTTTCCTAAAATTTAATTTTATATCCAAGCTATTAATCAAACATGGTGGAAGGGATGTGTTGATTTTGGTAATTTTGGTAAGATGTTTAAAGTAATTATTTAGAATATATTTGTAAATATATAAATAAATCTAAAATCTAAAATTTCCTATATAGGGATTTTAGTAATTTTGGTAAGATGTTTAATATAAATATTATTTAAAAAATGTGACCAATTGAATTGTGAAAATAAAACGATTGAAACCTAAAAACTAAAACCCCTCCTTGCCAAATTTACCCAAAAAAACAGTCTGATAATTAATTAGACTACGAGCTAAAACGTATTCGTGTTGATTCGGGAACTTTGTCTCTGAAGTGGTGCCTTATAATCTGATTATAAAGGATAATTGTATTGAAGGTACCTCTTGTCAGCGAGTATGATAGCTTGCGGATTCTCTGTCATTCAACTTGTCCCGGAGCTTTATCGCATGCACACAGGAGAGGTCTTGATTCCGGAAAATATTATTCTATATTTCAACTTTATATGTGATCAGGTGAGACACATTTTGGTTAATCATTCCGTATTTCAAATTTTCATGTCACTAGATAGAACATATGTCTTTGAAATTCTGGACTCGGTTGAATCTAGAAAAGCCAGTTGCTTTGCACCTCTCTGAAGAGTGCCTTGCAACACTAGTGTGCCTCCTTGTAACATTCAAAAATATTGTAGAATCAATATTTTATGTAGTTAAGTAAACAATATAAATGTCTCATAAGATTGAATTGATTAGGTTTGACATAAGGATAAATCATAAAACCATTGAGGCCTGTATTTGCAATTTTATATCCTTTAGTGTTTAATAAAATTTGAAGTTATAATGAATACATGGTAAATGAATAAAGTAAATTGGATGAAATTATTGAATTTATATTAGTTGTAAATTTAGGCAAACGAATCAGCAGCAAAGTTAATAGTGAACTTTGCTGTTGTCTCGTCAGATTTACAGCTTTTTGGAATATTTGTTATTATTGAAGTTGAAAGGGATACATGTTAATGTATACATGTTAATCTATGTATGGAGAATGTTTGAAAGTTAATGTATGTAAAGAGAATGTTTGAAAGTTAATGGTGGGATACCTGTGCAGTTCCTTGCATATCTGTTATTATCAAGCACATCAGCAGGGATGACAGCATCCAACCTTGTTCGGAAGGGCTACGACTTAGTGTGGCTTTCACTTTGCAGTGGGACCGGTTTCTGGAGTTTTTGTGCTCAGGCTGCAGCGTCAGTCAGCATGGCGTTTCTTGCTTTCCTCATCATGGCATCTCTTGCCCTGCTTTCTGGCTACCGCCTTGCCAAGTATCTTGTGTTTGCATAGATAAATATTCAGCATTTGGTCAGTCGGCATTGGTTATATTTCAGGTCATGGCCCTCGGCAATAGGCAAAATGTTTAGGTGTATATCAGCCTGAAGAAGGCTCTGATAAAATGTCTTCGTGCTAGAGCATTTATGCCCGACCGCGTGCTTAAAATGAGAGAGTTTTATGGCTTGAGACCCGCACCGACCTCATGTCCGAAGAATCGAGCTCGGTACCCACTCAGAAGTGGAGTTTGAGTTCGTTTCAATTTTATTCAAAGTTTTTCAGAAGAACCGAGTGATTGTATATGGACAATGGTTTTGTGAAGTGGTTGTGATGTGTAGTTATAAATAAAAAGGAGAACAATGTATATTAATCTATCCAACGCAATAATAAACAATTTATCGAAACCTAATTTACTCAATTTTTATTTTCAATAAATAAATTGAATTATAAAATTATATAATTATATATATAAACACTTTTAAGAATAAACAGATAACACAATCATACATATGCCTAGGCTTTAGT
>APFE030766498.1:20519-34429 GCA_000404065.3 Pinus taeda | reverse complement strand
ATTGAACATTGGGTGCAGGCCAAGGAATGGGGGAATGTTGAGCTCAAATGCATTGTCTCCCATAGCCTTGGTAATGGTGTAAGGACCATATCAGAGTGGTCTGAGTTTCTGATAGGCTCTGATAAGGCATTCCTTTTGCAAATGCAACCAGAATTTTTCGCCCACCTGAAACTTGTGTGGCACCTAATGTTGATCATGTCACTGCTTGTACTTGGCATTTGATTTCTCCAGAATGTCATGGACCTACTGGCTAATATGTTGGATGTGCTCAATGAAGTTGTTTTCCTTATCTGTTTCAGATTGGACATGAGCTAAATCTACGTGAGTAGCTGCAAATGGCATGGCGACATCAATGGGACATAGTGGTTGTAATCCCAAGCCCACCTGAAAAGGCTTGTGGCCAGTCGAGCTGTGGAGAGCCTGGTTGTAGCTGTACTAAACATAGGGGAGGCTCTCGTCCCATGTGTGTGGATGCTTTGAGTTTTACATACGCAGAATGTGTATGATCATCCTGTTGACAACCTTTGTCTGGCCATCAGTTTGAGGATGGAAGGCTGCGGACTTAGTGAGTTTGTTGTCCAGCATCAGCCGAAGACTGGACCAAAATGTACTAAGGAACCTGTTGTCCCCATCTAAGATGATAAACTGTGGGATCCCAAAGTGTACCCACACTCGTTCAAAGAAGAGTTTAGCAATGGCTTTGACTGTGATATTCTTCTTGCAGGCCGCCATAATGGCCATCTTTGAGAACTTGTCGACGACCACAAAACACAGTCATTTCCATGCTTAGTGGAAGGAAGGCCTGACATGTAATCCATGGAGATGGATTCCCAAGGTCAACTAGGGGTAGGCAGCGAGGTATAGAGGCCTTGCTTCTTGATGGTTGGTTTGGCAATGGCACATGCAGTGCATGATTTGATGTACTTCCCGAAATCCTATCGAAGATTCGGCCAATAGAAATACTTCTGCAGTACTACCACCATTTTCTTGACCCCAAAATTCCTAGCAGCCTGACTATAGTGTGCTTCCCAAATCATCTTGGCATGGTCGCTTGAAGGAACACAAAGGTGACCCAGGTGGCATAACAGGGCATCCTGGAGGTGAAAATATGGAACATGCTAACCCTCCAAGAGTGTCTGGTATGTTTGGCCAAATTTTGGGTTGCTTTTGTAGAGAAGTGGCCTATCAGAAGTCTCGTGCTAACAAGAGTTGAGCATGGTGGTTAACGCCATGATTGGTGATCGACTGAGGCAATCTGCAACATTATTGGTGCTGCCCTTCTTATACTTGATATTCAAATGGAATTGTTGCAGGTATGTGGACCACTTCTGATGGTGATCAATTTCCAATTTCCCTTGGATCTGTATGAACTGCAGGGGTCGGTGATCTGTGTGGAAGATCGTTTCCTTCCCCAAAATGTAATGCTTCCACTATCGACAGGCCTACATAATGGAATACATCTCTTTGTCATAAGTGGGACACTTTCGGACTGTGTCTGAAAGTGTCTCACTGTGATATGCCACTGGATGCCTGTGTTGAGTAAGGACTGCCCCAATAGCATAGTCAGAGGCATCTGTCTCGACCTCAAATGGTTGTTACAAGTCTGGTAATGCGAGCATTGGTGCTAAGCAGAGGCAATATTTCAACTCTGTGAATGCGTTCTGTTGGGATTCAGAGCAAAAGAATTTTTCTTTCGCTCCTCCCTTGGTGACTTGACTCAAGGGCCAAGTGATATGAGAAAATCCCAACACGAACCTGCAGTAGAAGTTGGCAAGACCTAGAAAGTTGTGGAGCTCTGTCAAAGTGGTTGGAGATGGCCAATCCTAAATGACTTGGATCTTGGCTAGATCCAGATGCACCCCCTGTTCATCAATATTGTATTCCAGATACTAAACCTAGTTCATGCCAAAAGTGCATTTCTCCAAATTGGCACATAACTTGTGTTGTCATAGTGTTTGGAGAACCTGTCAGGTGTTGTGGAGGTGCTCTTCCCAAATCTGGCTGAAGATCAGGATGTCATCCAAGTATACCACTACAAATGAGTTGGTGAATGGCTGCAAGATGTCATCCATTAGCCTCATGAAGGTTGCAGGAGCATTCGTCAATCTGAAAGGCATAACCAAACATTCAAAAAGGCCCTCCTTGGCTTTGAAGGTAGTCTTCCACACATTGGAGGGTTCGATTGGTACCTGGTGATATCCTGACTTCAAATTGATCTTGCTTAAATATTTTTCCCCCTTCAGTTGGTCCAGGAGGTCATCAATCCGTGGGATCGGGTACCTATTACGGACAGTGATCTTGTTCAACGCCTGATAGCCAATACAGAGTCTCCAAGTCCCATCCTTCTTCTGTACCAACATGATTGAGTTCCCACAAGGTAATGAAATTAGATGGATGTCACCTTTCAACAGTAGCTCCTAAATCTGCCTCTTGATTTCATCGTTCTCCAAAACGGAGCGCCGATAGATTGGTCCATTCGCCAGCGGTGCATCTGAGATTAGATCAATGGAGTGCTTGACCTGACAGTGCAGAGGAACCCTTATGGGGGAGGTGAATATGTGCTCATACTCCTCCATGACCTTGTCCATCTGTAGTTTTTGTGTGGAGGGGCCCTGTCTAGAGGTTGTGGCCACCGTCTTCTTCTTTCCTTAAGGGCGTATCATCAGGAAAACAAATTTCCCAGTTTTGGAAATGAGCTTACTGCATTGTTTCGCAGTAACCAAAGAGATGGCAGTAGGTGATGCTACCTCTGGTATCCTATACAACTTATTTCCCAAAGTAACAATAACAGCACGGGGCCTTGATTCATACACATCATGTCTCTTCCACAAGTATGGTTGTCTTAATAATACATCACAAACTTCAAGGGGAGAAATGTCACACAATACCTCATCCATGAAGGGCTTGATGTTGTATGGAAGGTGACACTACTGGCTCACGCAAAGATCTCGTCCTTGGTGAAGCCACCTGATGGTGTAGGTTGTGGATGTGTTGTGGTCGATAAGCCCAACCGCTTCATGACCTATGCCAAAATGAGGTTCTTTTGGCTCCCGCTATCGACAATGAACTGTAGCGGGGAGCCCTTTACCCACATCTGGGAGTGGAAGAGATGCTCCTCCTCCTCTGGATAATGACTCAATTCAAGATACATGCCCCCCCAAACTTCATTGAATTTACCTAAGTAGACTACTGGTTACTAACAGGTGGATGGAATGAAGGTTCATATACGAGATAAAGTGAAAGACTCGACTAGGAATTTATGATATCTAATCAAAGACTCGAATTGGAAGGGGGTCTGTTTCATTTTTTAACGAGCTTGACACAAGAAAAGAACTATGCTCATGACACCTTGTTTCAGTTTTTAACGAGATTGACACAAGAAAGGGAACTCTTCTCTGGACATAGTTTCATTTTTTAACAAGCTTAACACAAGGAAAGGAACTCTACTCTATTAGCACTATGTGATTTCCCTAGATTGAGAAAGGAATCCCAGAGGTAACCGCAAACTGCTTTAGGCCAGAATCTAGCCCTTCTAGTCTGTAAAGGGATCTCTCTCACTTAGGTTACTCAAAAAATAGGATATTAGGCTAGGTAATAAGCTCAAAAAGTTTGATTTTTAGAGCTCTGTTGATGAGGAAAGGGGCAGATCCATTGGGCATGGAGTCATGTCAAATCCGATTTTGTCGAGTGAGATGATGGAAAAATAAAGGGTTTTCTCCACAAGGGCAAGGTAGGTAGCTTTGGTGGTGGAATTAGATAGAATTGTTGTAGGAGGTAAATTTAGAAAGGGTGAAAGACAAGCACATTAGAGCATCAAATAATGGATGAATTCCAAAGTGTTTCTTTTAACTGAAAACATTGATAACTTGGCAAACTAAAACAAAGTATTCATTAAAGATGAATTCTGAATTAATCATTTGGTATTCTAAGAAAGAAGATGCATATTAAATAGATGTAAACACATAGATAAATTACAATACCAAAGGATCACAAAACCACCAAAATCCTGACTCAGGAATCCCTGCAAATTCCACCCCTATATTTCATTCATTCATTGGCAAAAAGTCTTAAAAAAATACAGTGCACAAAGTCTTTTCCTCTAATCTCAACCAACAAAACCATTTAAAAATTTTTTGATATTTTTATACATCATTAAAGATTTGATCTCCTACCATAGGTGATCGAGTTCATTGACCAAAACCAACTTTAACTAGATACATCCAAAAACTAGTGCATATTCTAAAAAATATGATTAATTTCACCTACTACCAATCATTTCCTAATACATTGTTGAATTAGAATATTTGCAATTTAGCTTTAATTACACCTTCTAAAATAGTATGCCACCTGTCCATACGATCTAACTACTTCTAGGAGCCAAAATTCAAGATTTTAAACAAAATAAAGTTGATTGTCTAGACTCGAAGCACATTAGGCAAACTCCCAGCACATTGAAGTGGCTTCCATGCTTTGTACGGTTACGGCCCTTGTTTGTAAAAAAAAAAAAGAAAAAGAAAATGGGTATGCTTGAAATACCCTGCGATGGTATTGGTCCTCTAATACCAAATTCAAAATTCCTGTAGACTTCCCTTTGACCTGTACCCCACTTTCATAGCGCACTTATTTGTTTTCGCAACACCTCCAAAAATTGAACACATGGTGAGTTTTCCTTAATATGAAATGTTGGAAACATCAAAATGGGTGTTGGAACCTTCATAGAACTCCCTCATGACAACAAAACTTCCAACTTCACTATCCTACAATTGTCAAAATTTATATATGAAAAGAACAGCAAGCCCCTTGCTGCATTTTTGCAATTTTCATCAAAATTTTACCTTTTCTGATCTCCTGAGCCAAAAACAAGATTTCAGAGCTGGGTTGGGGTTTCCTGCTAGAGATTCACCTTTGTACTAGCCTCTGCAATTAAGTCCAACTTACCTCTCTTCCTCTTCCTTCTAACTTCTTTGACTTCAGTAAGCTTCTTCTTCAACAACATGAGCCTTCTTTTTAGGACCAAGTTTTGTATATATAAATTTTTCACTTGCCTATGCAAAGGTAAGTTCCACTTCATTTTATACTTATCTTTGTATAGCAGCCTCTACCTCTCTAAACAAAGCCAATTTTTCCCTATTATCTTTCTCTACAAGCTTATCTACTTGATATTGTATCTCTTCAAGTTGTTCCAATAACTTCTCGAATTCCTTCTGTTCATAAAAAATCGTAGGCTGAACAATCTCCTTTTCTTACATATGCACCTTAGCAGTAGACCTAGCCCTAGGTCTCTTAGAATGCTTAAATGGATCTTTTAGCTTCTCAACATCAATGACCATTTTCCTTTGATGGCTCTTCTCTTCTAGGCTAGATAGTATCTTGAGACACTTTATGCCTAAGCTCCCTATTCTCCTGTTGCAAGTATGTTATTGTCACATGGGCCTTTTCCAACTGATCTTGTAACTCCCCAATTTTATGTTCCTTTTCATCAATTTCCATTTCTCTTTGTGTGCTCTTTGATTCCATAACTTAAATTGGTGATGATGGAGGAACCACATGTATTCTCTTGGTTGCAACTCTTGTTCTTGGCACCCTTTCCACCTTTTCTACCTTAGGGGGAAACTATAGTGTTGTATAGGTAAATCCCCTCTGCAAACAGAGGTGATCCCACTAGCCTAAATGGGGTCTAGCAACAATCAAACAATGCTAACACACAGGTTCCTAATTGCAAAGTAAAGGCCAATGATGAGAGCCTACCTCGAATCCAATGCTAGTATTCGTAGAAGAGTCGTCGTTTCCATTCTTTCGCTTCAGCTGGTCACAATCCTCACGATCCTTGTGAACAGACACTTGCACACGCAAAGAACAAGATAAATACAAGCATAAAATCCAAGAAATGCAACTATGTATCAGTCAGAAAGGATACAACTCAAACATCATAATAAAGACACATGAGTGGAACCATAATGATAGTCGTATATTATTATTAATAAACAAAAGAGAATACAACCAAGTTATGACGTCAAATCCTCCTTTGGCTGGGTGAATCAGCAACACATGCCTTGCAAAGCTTGTCAGGGGTGGGAACAAGCCTCTCTCTCCTTGATCACTTGGACATGGATCTCCTCCTTAAAGATTTAGCCTCATAGGGATGGACAAGGCCTCTTGCAACATGAGCTTAGCAATTCTCAAACTTTGGCACTTAGATTTGGGGCTTGAAGAGTAGAATTACTAACAAGCTTGTCAAAGGCAAAGGGACAAGCCTATATAGAGGTAGGAGTAGTAGATAAGACCATCCACTTGATTCATGGGATTGTCCTTATCATTAGGAAGCTTCCATGAGAGGTGGAGAACTACTTCCCTCCTTGGGAGATTTGTAGCCCAATTGAACTAACTCAAACTGGAATCAGTTCATGGATAGGTTAGAAGGAACCTTCGGAAGTTTGTTTGTTAAAAACTTTACCCAACTGGGTTGGCGCTAGTGCGACTCTGAGATAGAGCGCCAACTGGCACACCCTCTTTGGAGGATTTCCCCCATTGGCGAGAGTGATACACTGTGGAACAGTGCCAATGGAGAAAGGGCTATATTTTTGGGTATTTTGTAGAGGGTGTCTTCAGGGCATATGGAGTACATGCTCTAAGGGATACAATGCAGGTGTTTTCAAGTTATGTCACTTTTCACAGGTCCCGGAATAGGTCCTCCAATGTACGGAAGAAGGGGTGACAGGGACGGTGACAAAATACTGTGTAACAGATGCCCCCTAAAGCATGAAGCCAGAGAGAGAGAGGGGTGAAGTGCTTTACAAGAACATGGTCAACTGAAAACACGGCCGTTGGAGAACCTGCACGAAGTACAACTGATATCTCAAATACATGATGTGCATGGTATGGGCACAGCCATCCATAGCAGAGTACATAAAAATCTGGATCCCAGGTATGGATGCAGCCATCCGATGAGGATCAATGAATAGACTCAGGCATGGTCGCAGCCATCCAATGAATGAGTCATGTAGTGATTATAATAATCCATAAAATGCAACCTGGATCTCTACAGACAAAATCCAGGGTCTTGCGCTCCAACTCGACCCGAACAAAGTACATGTTCAAGCATGCGAATATAGGAGTCGAAGTCAAACATGCGAGAACATCATCTGATTACCAGCCAATAATGAAAATTGTTAACAGACGCAAGAGGTACCACCAATAATGACAATGGTCCTCAAGGTACTATACGTACAATCCACGGTGTGCGAATCAGTGAGCCGGTGTCGAACACCTGTAGAATCATCCGATCGGAGGCCAATGATGAAAACCTCGCGTCGAACACGAAGAACCTGCCATTGAGGCATGCAGGCTCCAAGGTACCTGAAGGAAGTCTCTAAGTCAACTTCCTAGATAATGGGCTGAAGTCGACAGGAAGTGACCTTGATTGAAGGTGGGCCAATACAGAGTCTCCAAGTCCCATCCTTCTTCTGTACCAACATGATTGAGTTCCCGCAAGGTAATGAAATCAGATGGATGTCACCTTTCAACAGTAGCTCCTAAATCTGCCTCTTGATTTCATCGTTCTCCAAAACGGAGCGCCGATAGATTGGTCCATTCGCCAGTGGTGCATCTGAGATTAGATCAATGGAGTGCTTGACCTGACAGTGCAGAGGAACCCTTGTGGGGGAGGTGAAGATGTGCTCATACTCCTCCATGACCTTGTCCATCTGTAGTTTTTGTGTGGAGGGGCCCTGTCTGGAGGTTGTGGCCACCGTCTTCTTCTTTCCTTAAGGGCGTATCATCAGGAAAACAAATTTCCCAGTTTTGGAAATGAGCTTACTGCACTGTTTCACAGTAACCAAAGAGATGGCAGTAGGCGGTGCTACCTCCAGTATCCTATACAACTTATTTCCCAAAGTAACAATAACAACACGGGGCCTTGATTCATACACATCATGTCTCTTCCACAAGTATGGTTGTCTTAATAATACATCACAAACTTCAAGGGGAGAAATGTCACACAATACCTCATCCATGAAGGGCTTGATGTTGTATGGAAGGTGACACTACTGGCTCACGCAAAGATCTCGTCCTTGGTGAAGCCACCTGATGGTGTAGGTTGTGGATGTGTTGTGGTCGATAATCCCAACCGCTTCACGACCTATGCCAAGATGAGGTTCTTTTGGCTCCTGCTATCGACAATGAACTGTAGCGGGGAGCCCTTTACCCACATCTGGGAGTGGAAGAGATGCTCCTCCTCCTCTGGATCTTCGGGTTCCTCCTTTTGGATCTTCATGGTGGCAATGGTGGCGTTGGGCTCTGCATCAATAATATGCTTCCCTTTTTCATTCCCCTTGTCAAGTTCTAACTCAGAGTCGGAACATGCATATGATTCTGAAACCTTTAGCTAAGCCACTAGTGACTACTTGGCCTGACACCCACTTGTGTTGTGAGTGGAGCTCTTATGGAACTCACACCACTTCCCGTGTCCTTTTTCGGCTTCACGGCGTTGTTCTTTGCTTGCAGCTTTGGCAGGTTGTCTTAGGTCACCCCGCCTTTTCTTTTTCCTTTATTCTGCAGTTTGGGGGCACCTTTCCCTTGCTTCAAATTTGAAGATCCAAAGTCTCGCTTCTTATGTTTAAACTTTTGCTTGATCTTGATGACATATTAGTATGTTGTTCCGAGCGAGGATATTTTCATGAATTCTATTTCTTCCTAGATGTACTTGTGCAGGCAGCGATAGTATTTGAGTGCCAAATGCTGCTCTGAATCCTTGATACCCAACTTTGTGTGAAGGGTATGGCAAATATTGGTAAACTCTGACATGTCTTTGTCCCTTCCCTGCCGCAGCATGGTCCACTTTATGTATTGATCCTCATAGCTTCCGACAGGGTAGTACTGCTCCTTAATGGCATCCCGGAATGAATTCCAAGTGGGTGTGGCTGAATATAGTGAGCCTGTACTTTCGTCCTTCTACTCGTAGTAGGTTTCCCACTAGTCCATGATGTGGGGGATTTCTTTAAGAAGAGCGAAAAATAATCTTTTCCTGACTGGAAAAATCACGAACAAAAAAATAACCCTCTAGCACATTTAACCATTTATCGGCAGCATTTGCGTCTATCTGACCCTCGAATATGGGGATTTCAAAATTAACTTGTACCTTAAACAATGTGGTGTTTCCAGAGTAGTTGTTGGAAACCGATGCATTGCCCCTGGGTAGCCGCTAAAGGATCTGGGCAAAGTTGTCCATCATCGCGTTCCTTTGTCGCTTGAGGGCTTCTTCGAGCAAGATTTTGATAGGATCTCCTACCCCCTTGTCTTTCTTTTCATCCACCATGGGAGGGCGTCAGGATTTGCGAGGCTGGTCTTACAAAGGTTCGACCAGTTCAATCCCTAACTCCTTATATCCTGACCTCGTTGGAGACATGCAAAGAAAAATAGAGAAAAAAAGAAAATCGCTCTGATACCACTAATCCGGATTTAAGTAGGAACACAACAAATTACAGAGCTAACCATAAACACAGAGATGCAGTGGAAATAATACTTCAGTTCATTAATGTAAAATATTGAAATATGCTTACAAACAGAAATGGAAATACACCAGCTAGGGTGATGGTAGCTTATCTCTAAGAAGAGATGTGGCAGTTACATGCCTCTAAACTACCCTACAATTAGGCTGAAGGGCCTTTTAATTATTGAACAATAAGAGCAAACCCTAAACAACCAAAACCCTAACCCAAGGAGATGTAACACCAAGAGTTTATGGGCCCTGTTGGGGTGATTTGGACAACCAACTTCCCGGGGTCGTGACTTGGTCATATTATCTCTGTTTGACATGCATGATAGCCTATTGGAAAGATCTCTCCAAGGACTACAATGAAAAAGGCGATTTTAGGCAAAAACACTTTGGCGGTAGATTTCCAAAAACAAGTCATTTAAGGCCTCAAAACGGCTCCGGAAGTTTAAGACACGAAAACTGCTAAAAATAATAAACTATTCTACAATTAAGGAAATTGAAAAATTGGAAGAAGCAATGGTGGGGGTCCAAGTGGAATTGGTGGGTGGCCACCAATATCCACCTAGATCATGAACACAACAGCGACACTAAAATGGAGTTGGTAGCATTTACCCAAAACCAAAAGTGTAGGCTTTGAAACGTTATGATAAACCAAAAATAAAAGTAGATTTCCCAACCCAATAGCCACAAATATGAAGTTGAGGAGTGTTCAAGGGTGACTCATTTCCATTAACAAATGGAGTACCTTGTGTTACACAGTATTTTGTCACCATCCTTGTTACCCCTTCTCCCATACATTGGAGGACCTATTCCGGGACCTGTGAGAAGTGACATGACTTGAAAACACATGCTTTGTATCCCTTAAAGTATGCACTCTATATGCCCTAAAGACACCTTCTGCAAAATACCCAAAAATGTAGCCCTTTCTCCATTGGCGTTGTTCCACAGTGTATTGCTCGCACCAATAGGGTAAATCCTCCAAAGAGGGTGCGCCAACTGGCGCTCTGTCTTAGAGTCGCACTAGCGCCAACCCAGTTGGGTAAAGTTTTTAACCATAAAACTTCTGAAGGTTCCTTCCACCTTATCCATGAACTAATTCCAGTTTGAAGTGGTTCAGTTGGGCTTTGAATCTCCCAAGGAGGGAAGTAGTTCTCCACCTCTCATGGAAGCTTCCTAATGATAAGGGCAATCCCATGAATCAAGTGGATGGTCTTATCTACTCCTCCCATCTCTATATAAGCTTGTTCTTTCCCCTTTGACAAGCTAGTTGGTAATTCTTAGTTAGTAATTCTACTTTTCAAGCTCCCAAAGTCTGAGGATTGCTAAGCTCACCTTGCAAGAGGTCTTGTTCATCCCTATGAGGGTAAATCTTTAAGGAGGAGATCCATGTCCAAGTAATCAAGGAGAGAGAGGCTTGTTCCCATCCCTTACAAGCTTTCCAAGGCATGTGTTGCTGATTCACCCAGCCAAAGGAGGATTTGACGTCAGAACTTGGTTGTTTCTCTTTTGTTTTATCAATAATAATAGAAGACTATCATTATGGTTCCACTCATGTGTCTTTATTATGATGTTTGAGTTGTATCCTTTCTGACTGATACATAGTTGCATTTATTGGATTTTATGCTTGTATTTGTCTTGTTCTTTGCATGTGCAGGTGTCTGTTCACAAGGATCGCGAGGATTGTGACCAGCTGAAGCGAAAGAACGGAAGCGACGACCCTTCTACGAATATAAGCGTTGGATTCAAGGTAGGCTCTCATCGTTGGCCTTTACTTTGCAATTAGGAACCTGCGTGTTAGAGTTGTTCGATTGTTGCTAGACCTCGTTTAGGCTAGTGGGATCGCCTTTGTCCGCAGAGGGGATTTACCTACACAACAATTTGGCGACTCCACTGGGGATCCTCTTGCAAGGATGTGAGGATACCGAACGCTTGGTCCAACATACCAGTGTAGTCCTGCACTGCCCTTCCAATTTCTTCCAATCCTGTCTGAATCGCGCTAACGAGATGTTCTTTAACTTTTGGAGGAGTGGCGGGTTGCGCCTTTAGCCACAACTCAACAATTTGGAGGTTCAACTCTAGTTATACATGCGTCGCTTCCTTGTGTGCACTTTGGACCTCACTTGCTAGGCAGTGGATCCACATCTCAGTTGGTAGGTCTATGGTGATGGATAATTCTGGAAGCAACGCACCGACATGCTTCATCCACTGTTTGCGCGATCTGCCTATAATTTGACACTAGCTCGTCACACTGCAGGCTAAGCTATTTGATGTTGATATTTTGCTCACTCAATACCTAGATCGTGCAGCGTTCCTAGGCATGTAGCTCTGCTGTTATGCCATCCTGCAATTGGTACAATGTGTCCTGTGGAAGGGAAACCGAATTGAGGCCAAGTCCCTTGATCCTACCCACCACGGCTCTGTCCTCCTTGCTCTCTACTGTTAGTGCTCCGTTCGGTAGTACTATTGTGTTGGCCATCTTTGCGCATAACAGCTGCTTCACTGTTGATGTACTTGCAGTGCCGTAGGCGACTACTACTCCTTCTTGTGGGGGCTACACCTGAAGTTCTTGCAGTTGCGCCCTTAGGGCCCCCAACACAATGTGTTGCTCTGTCATGGATTCCTGGAGCGCTTCCTTGGTAACCTTGCGAATTGTGTCGCCAATGTCGTAGAGGTCACCCTTTGTCAATGTAATTGGTTCGATGTCCAGTTTGGATGCCTTGGACTTCTTTTGTGGCCCTGATTGCTCCGTGACACGAGACCTTTTTAGTTGGGTGGATGTTGTTCTCCGGTCTGCGCCTTCTGTTGTATCTAGTCACTATCTTGTAGACACGTTCTGGCCCCATTCCTCCTGCGTCATGGTGGCCCTTGTTTACTGTGCCACTGCTGCTCTTTTAGCGGCCTTTGCTTGTTATACGACTGCCTTTGCTGCTTTGCGAGCGGCCCTTACCTCCATGGCCGCTTGTTCGTTGCACCTCTGCTAGGCCAACTTCGTGACACACAACTTGGTTACATCCTTTTGCTTTTGAGCTATTGTTTTATCCCTCTCTACTAGATCTAGGGCACACCACTCGGGAGGCCATGATTCCAGCATTGATAAGATCGCATCATCAATAGTGATGAAGGGAAGTTTGGTCCAGTTATGCGCTGGATATTTACACGCCTTGATATACACATTATGCATATCCGCCTTTAAGTCTGTAAAGTTCCATAGATTTTTGTACATGGTGGGGGACAAGTGCGGTCTCTTGTTGATCCACATCCGGATGCTCACCTCCATGAGCACCCAAAAGATCTTTGTTTCGAGGATCTGCGTGGCGTCCTTCGTAGCCCATATTGACGTGTATTTTGTGACCTCTGGTAAGTCCAGTTCAATATTAGGGAATTGACTGTCCTCAAGCAATTCCCCTGTTACCAGCAAAATCTACAAGAGCAACCATGTGTAGTGGAAGGTCTTGCCATGCTCTTGAGCTTCCTTGCAATTAGTGAAGAACTCTTCGTAGAGGAGCTCAGCCCAGTTGAATTGGACCCCCTCTGCACATTGTTCCACCAACGTAATTACCGGTGTTGGTACCTCATCTCCGTGGAATTTTCTCATCACCTTCTCGACCAGGAGTTGGGTGGCTACGCACACCCCTTTATCTTTAATGCTAATGATTGGGTAACCCCTCTTCTTCTTTTGCAGTTTGTACTTCTTCTTCGTGGCCTTTGCGAGCACCAAATCTCTGCTTTTGCCATCTATTTCCTTGGGGTCCTTTCCCTTACAGGGGAGCCGGGAAATCTTGTGGATAAGATTCGTCGTGATGGGAATAGGCTCCTCCAGCCATAAATACCCATCGTGTACTAGGCACAACAATTGCCAGATGACAAAAACTGTGATAGGCGTGCGGTGAAAGTGTGGAATCTATAGTAGTTGAAGTAGTATGGCCTTCTCCACACTGCGCAACCATTTTTTCAGCTCTAAGGTTGTAACTGACCCCTTTGTGCTCTACTTCATAAGGTTCTCAGTCTCTAAATGTGGAAACTTCTCACTGTCCATGAGGTTCCAATCCTCAAACTTCATTGTGGGCACGCGACACAGGGCCGAGCCCTCAAACACAATTGCATCGGGGAGGAGCAGGGTTTGGAGTGCACTATTAGTGGCATCCAAATCCTTGGGTACCTTAGCTTTCCCTTTCCGCGGAGGAATGTACTCGGGCAACTTCACTGCAGCGCACATTGACTGGATGTCCTCTTCCATGTCTTCTGTTGCTTTGATATCATTTACGAGAGCCTGTAGGTCCTCTTTTTTTGTTGAGATTGCAACAAGATGATGGAGCTTAGTGAAAAGAGTCGCCTTCATTAAGTGGGCTCGCAGGCAAATTATGGCGCAAAGTCTATTTTTAGACATATGGATCATGTCTATGAGTTGCAGGATGTT
>APFE030766498.1:0-20284 GCA_000404065.3 Pinus taeda | reverse complement strand
AAAACTGTTGTGCGACGGGATATAAAATTTTAGGAGGAGAAAGCCATGAAGTGTTCGCTTGAGAGGGAGTTACACTTGTATGCAGATGAGGAGCTATTAGTTCCTAAGGATGAGCTTCAGGACGTGGATCAACCACGGGACGAGGTTCATGGAGTGGAAGAGACCACTCAAGCAGCGCCAACCATCAGAGGGCGAAAGCGCTTAACAGAAGCTGAGCAACTGGCTCAAGATGCAGAGAAAGTTGTAGGACCACCTACAGCCCAACGTAGACAAAGACAGTCACCTAATCGGTACACTGGATACATGGCTCTTATGAGCAAGTGTGTTGTGACTGAGCCATCCTCTTTCAAGGAAGCTGTGGAGGATCCCCATGGGTAGACGCCATTGTGGAAGAGTATGATTCTATTGTTAGAAACAGTGCATGGGAGGTTGTTCCTAGACCAGAAGGGAAATCAGTGGTGGGTTCGAGATGGATCTACAAAGTTAAGCAGGTAGCTGACGGAAGTGTGGAGAAGTACAAGGCAAGATTTGTTGCCTTAGTCTTTTCACAGATAAAGGGGATCGATTATGAGGAGACCTTTGCACCTATTACAAGGTATTCTTCCATACAGACGATTCTTGTTCTCTCAGCGCAGATGGGATGGCACATTCATCAGATGGATGTGAAGACTACGTTCCTTCCTAGAGGTTGGAGGAAGGAGGATGCTACTTCAACGGAGGTAGTGGATGCCACTGGTTACCAGCAGTTGGTGGAGTCGCATGTGTGCAGGCTCAAGAGAGGCACATCGGGATGTGGATTGGATGAGGTGAAGCTATGTGGCTTCATGGATGCACATTGGGCAGGGAGCTCAACGGACGACATGAGGGACCATCATATCAGAGATTGTGTGCAACGAAGGATCATGTTACTTTCATACATTCCAATGGAGGATTAGGATGCTGATATTTTGACGAAGGCTCTCACCATGAGCAAATTCGAATACCACCGAGGCAAGATAGGAGTTGCTGATAATCCATATCTTGTCAAAAGGGAGTGTTGAGATTGCAACAAGATGATGGAGCTTAGTGAAAAGAATCGCCTTCACTAAGTGGGCCCGCAGGCAAATTATGGCGCAAAGTCTATTTTTAGACATATGGATCATGTCTATGAGTTGCAGGATGTTGTTTATGGATGATTGGTCAAGTTGGCAAAAATATATGGACTTCTATTTTTAGACAACAGTAATGACACTGTCAAGTCTAATTATAGAGCAGTGAAATATTATTAGCTTATAATAATATTTAGACTATAAACTTTATCTTATTCTCTTGGAGCATTTCAGTTTGAGATACAGATGTGGCACATGTAGCTGTCAGAAGGAAATACATTTTCTTTGTGGTTCAATTGAGTTGTTGCATGCATGACTTCAGTTAGAACTCAATTAGTTGAGTTTGGTGGAGTTGATTGTGGAGTTGATGGAGTTGTGTTCAGTTTGACTTGGTTAAACTAGTTGTAATTAGTGTAACTGCAAATAGACTAATGATGAGTTAAACTAATTATTAACTCATAATGCAACTAAAAGATACATCAGTTAAATCAGTTGCATGTCAGTGCATGTTCAATTCAGCAGGGACAGGTGTTAGAGGATCAGATTGCTATCAGTTGTGACTATAATTGTGCATGAGGATTTGCACAATCAATGGGATTGAGTTATGCATAGAATTGGCCCAATACAGTGATTATAGCCTCTGCTCATGTGATTCCCAGTGTGAGTGATTCTTCTTGAGGTAAATACGCGTTTGGTTCAACCATTCTCATCCATTCTTGTGAAGGTATTGAGCAGTGGAGGCGGGAAGCAGTGGAATAGAATTGGGAGATCAGATTGAGCTGTATTGTGTGTAACAGGTGGAGATAGTGCTGGATACTTGTGAGAAGTATTGACTATTGTAATGTTACATGTTCTCAATCATTAATATACAAATAGTGGGGTTTTTAGCTGTAAGCTTTCCCCGGGTTACACACTGTGTTACTGTGTGCATGCTCTTGATGTTTTATTCTTATTGATGCTGCTATATTGATGATCAACGTAGAGGAGCTTATGTATTGTGTATGTATTCCGAAATAGTACATGATCAGGGTAATCTCAATTGAATATGTGTTTATTATTCAAAATTTCTACATCTTCGTCATCTGTCTCAATGTTGATAGCCTTGCCCTTTCCTTCCTTGGAGAATTTACTGAACCACGGATTCCGCAGGGACATGTGGACTTGTCCCACCCCCTGCTTATCTTTTTTGTGCCTCGGCATCCGAGGTGATTTCGGGATTTCCGGTGCAACCCTAGTGTCTTTGGGAACATCATGCACCGTGGGGTTTTGCGTGGCCTCGTCAGTGGTATTATCTGCAAAACCCACACCTCTCCTGGTAGTTGTCATCTTGTTTGAACTGTGTGTGGTTGTTCGCGAACTTGGGGCCTCAAATACTGCTTGACACTCAACACTCTGTGCTCTTCGTAATAGCTCAAATCTCAAATGAACAAGTGTTGTCTCGTGGCTAGCCTTTGGAGTTTTATAGTGTCTTTTGAATTTGAATTCCACCGTTCCCCCCACTTTTGAGTCATTAATGCATTCTTGGTGCTAGATCGTCCCAAATCTAGCTCTTAATTCGTGTCTTAATTGACCACCACCCACTCCCTTTTGCCTTAAATTGGACATCTCGTCATGAACAATGATGCTAACGGTTACTTCCCAGTCTACCTGCACGGTAGCATAGCCCCCCGTCTGCTGGCGTGAACCTTGTTTCATGCTGTTTCTACGTGCACCTCCGTCATTGCGCAACCCCCAAACAAACTCTTTTAGAGTCTTGCGCTCTCTTTCAACTGTCTAGAGCACTGAGACTATGCTCCCTATGGATAGTCAGGTGATTGCACCACCTGTGCGAGACTTCAACTCACCTTCCAACATGCATAGCCCGTAAAAACTCCTCAATTGTCTGCGCGACTGTTGGCACTGTGCATTCTACTGTATGTAGTACGCTCCCTTGGTTATTGCATTTGGTGGGGTGCATTCGTAGCCATGGCAACAAAGTCATAACTTCATGGCGACAATCTTCTAATGCAGTGGTACGATCACCTGTATCTTGCCTTGTCATCCTTGGTTTATCGGTGAGACATGCTTGCGTTATCTCGTTTTCCAACCTCTTGATCTCAGTGTCCATCAAAATGCTTTTCTTCCTCAAATGTACCCGGTCCTTTTCGAGTGCGCGAAGTCTAAGGTTCCCTCGCTGGATGGCTTCACAAATCCTTATATGTTCTATCTTGCGTAGATGTGTGATTTTTTCCTTCTGGTCATCGCGCACTGTCACTATTAAAGGGTCTAGTACATGTGGATTCCTTTTTTTATTTTCTTTAGTAAGTAACGTCTCCATTCTGTTCTGCTCCTTTGGAATCGTCTCCATGTTTAGGGTTTTACACATGGTCCGGTAGGCCCATTGAACTACTATCGTGCATAAGTCCCAATCATTTTGTCTCACCTGGTGAACCTTGTTCAGTGTTGTGCACACCCTATCGAAGGCTTCATCGTGGAGAACTGGTAGTGCATGTTGCTTTTCCTGCTATTGTGCTTCGTTCCGATTTGTTATTCTGGGGTTGGTGTGCGCTTGTGCAGGTTTTACAATATATGTCTGTACCCATCGAGAAAGGTGGGCATGCATGTTGTTCTATCGCTATTGATTAACTTGCATTTGAAGCTGGGGTTTTCCAAACTGTAGGCACATCATCCTTCTACATCCATGCCACTCCTCAAAATTTCCTTGATGGGTACCCCACCATCGTGCAGGTGTTACACACAGTGCCCACTTTAGCGCATCAAACCGCTACTGTTCTGGTACTGCACTTTCAAATTTGCTCATAAATTCATCCACCGCTAACAATACATCATATGTCGGTAGCTCCCTTGCCTTTGTTGTTACGCAATGCAATGACCTGATCATCATGTTGCAATTTAGTGTTGTTACTTTGTGCATCCAATTCTGCGATCGCTCTATCTCTTCGTCTGAATCCGAAGTGCAGGAGCTTTTGCGCTCCCATGAAATCCTTCCATCTGCAATTGGATTCACCCATCCTCTCCTTGTGCAGTTATATTGTAGATACAGTTGAGATCGTCATCACTATCATCGTCGCGCACTGGTTCAGTGTATCGAGCTCCTTCTGCTAGATCTAGCAGTACTACTATGCATAGTGACTTTTTCTTAAAGATCATTTTGCGCTTCTTCATATTTATGACTCCATTCGTATCAGTTGCCTAATCTATTCCTAAACAATCTCTATCACTTCAAAATCTGCCTACGCGCTCACACCTACAATATCAACTGTCACCCCTTGCAATTTTCCCATGGGCAAAATCTTCTATTGGTTCGCCATTCATAAATGAATAGGGGACTATTGTAACGCAGGTCTGCCCATGTGTTCCCATGTTTCCTTTGGTAGTACATTCGCATCCAAACCTAGATCTAGGATTACCTGATCCATTTCGTACTCGCCTATTTGCATAGTCAACCTCATCTCCCTTCTTGTGTGGAATGCATGCTTTCCAAGTTTTCGGACCACGCACGGTTCTCTTAACTGCGTGCACCCAGTGATAAGTTCCTGTAGCCCTTTTACTACCTTGTTGTCCTGCAACAGTTTCATGCATGTCTCTAGAAAGGTAGTGAGCATTGAAGGATACATCCCTGGTTCTAGTTGATCCTTACTACCTGAAGTGGAGGCCTCCATGAAGCTCTTCTTAGCGTCCATGAATGTCTCCTTCGCGCGTTCTAAGTCAAACTCAAGTTCCTTTATAGGAGCCTTGCGAACCCATGTGCTTTCTTCTAGCCACTTCGCTTTATCATCTCCTATGGTCATACCACTTCTGAGCATCATGTTTACATTTGGGTCTTCTTCCTACGGTTCAGACCTCATCATTTGTAAATTCTGGGTCGAAGGGGGTTGGAGTACTCCCTTTTCATGCATCTTCGCTATCAGTGAAGGGAAATATTCTACCTCATGATCAAACTAATTATAGTACCAACATGATATCCTAGTCGAGTTCGTACGATAATGAGCATAATGCCCTGGCCTTCTGCAATTGTAACAAATTATCTGGTCGTGACCCCTTCCTGGTCCCGTTCCACCTCAACCCCAATTGCGCCCTTGAAACCCAGCACGTGCCATCCCTACATTTGGGTCGAGGGCTCGTGTTTTGGCCTACACCCTTTAGGCAGGAGTCCAATCCATCATTAGTTCATTGCTTCGACAAGTGTGTTCATCATGGACTAATGGCCTGCATAAATTAAAAAACAATTGCTAGGACATCTGTGTATACTTCTACAACATATGACAATTATCTGTGGTGTGTTTTTCTCCTATTTGGCAGATCACGCACCATAATGCAGACGCCGATCTCAGCCCTACCTGTGCCTCCGGCCTTAATAGCATTGGCCCTCCTCCTGCCAAGTAGTTCACGAACACTGGGTAGTGGTCCTTGTCATGCCCTTGGCCTTTGCATTTTATGCACCATACTTCCTCGCGTACCTCCGGCTAAGGTGTCCTGAACTATTTCAAACTTTGCTTTTTCAGACATAGATCCTACAGTTGTGCATGGATTTTTTGGACTCCCAACCTAGGGTCTTGTATAGGGGTCTCATGCAATCTCATTTCCATCTCCAATGCTTTGGCCTGGGTGGAAGGTTTTTGCTGAGACAACGTTATGCTTAAGTGTGGTGTCAGTGAGGCCACAAACCATGCGTGATGTTGTGCATCTGTTAACGTCATATTGGCTTCACAGATCATACTCTTCAACCTTTGGTCCAGATTCCAGGGGGTCTCACCTGGGAGCATCGTGATCTCCTTAAATCTGATGATTGATTGTGTCTCTAATTTTGGCCTACTAAATTCACTGTTCATCATGGCCTAGATCTCTGTAATTCTTGCATTCAGATGGTCATTAGAATATTTGATATACCATGTTAATGCATGATCCTGCAACACGCTTACCAGCGTGGCCTTTTTAATATTATCGTCCATGATTCCATGTGCTTCCCATACTGCTCTTACCATAAACCAAAATTGGTCCAGATCTTCATTTCCTACTCCTCTGAACACCTCAGTTTAATCACACTCACCATACTGAACTGTGGTGGCGGCGGAGGTGGAATGGGTGGAGATGGAAGTGAGGGGGGTGAAACGAGTGGCAGTGTGGGTGGAGGTGGTAAACGCATAATTCTCTCTCTTATCAAACTGACCGCGCTTCTCTGAGAAACTTTTGCGAGCTCCTCCTCGCTTTCCTGCGAGGGTGAAATTAAGGGACTATTTTCTGACTTCTCACTACTTCTGCTTCTATAGATCTTCCCACTTCGCGTAATCCCAAACATTAATTTATTCGCATAACCTAGCTTTCACACAATAGCATCTTAATCCAAGTGTTCAAAGATTTAATATACTTACCTTGTGGTCCCTTGAGAAAACATTGCTTTGCCTCACTGTAGCGGATGGTTGTGTTTACTGCGAACTTAGTGATAAATCCTCCTATTATTCGGTCGAGCTAGTGGTCCACGGCTCTCACTTTCTTATTTTCTGATGCTTCTAGTCTATGCACTAGTTCTGGAGTCCACACTATTGGTTTGTCGAGCCTACACCTTCCTTGACTATTTGCTAACTTCGCGATCCACTGATACAACTCAGATAAAAAATATGAAAAGAAAATTTCGTGGATTTCCGTATACAAGTACTGCTCGAACCACTGTTTCTTAGAAACTCACGGAGATTTTTGTTCTCCTATGCCACTAACTCATGAAAATTCTTGTCCAACCACTCTTCAATTTATTTCTTTATTGGATTCTAGTGGCACGACATTAGACATCCTTTATGTAGATCTCGATCCTGGCAACGGAACCATTTGTTGGCTTATATGGGCCTAACCCAGGTTCAGAGGTGATTTAGCCAAGCAAATCCTGGTACTACTGGCCCTTTTGTCAACAGTCTGCGGAGAGCGGACTGAGGTCTCACCCGAAGTAGTATGGGAGGGTGCTAGAGCTAGGTTTCCGCACCCTTGGGATGTCTGATGGGCTTCTGGAGGTGTGCGGTCTGACCCGTCGCTACGTGCACTTGTGATCCCTTCGCAACCTACGGTGTGACTTCCACACGGCCCTATTCGGGGCACAACCCATATAATACCCAAGTTCCTTGCTATTTAATCTATGCTTATCTGATTACTTAACTTGTTCATGCAAGACTAATGTTTATTACAACATATTCATCAATTATATCAATGCACATGATAAATAAACCAATATAAAATTAAAGAAGGCAAGGTACATCAAATACATAGAAATAAGAATCAACTTCTCTTTATTAATCTTCAATCCCGATTATAGACTCGACATCGCCCTGCGTGCTCAGTTGCAGGGGTTGGCACACTTACCTATAGACTCTACTTGACCTCTGCACACTCAGCTACAAAGCCTCTTCCTACTACTACGACCCAATACACTTAGAATCCTACTCTAAGATTGAACCATTCCTTCACTACTCATTCTATCGTCCACTATCTTTACAACTTAGATCCTTTCTCTATTTATACAATCTCATGGTCCACGAACCATGGGTAGGCCGACATAAATTTACATTACATTACATTAGTTTAGGGTAGAAAACCCTATGACTTAACCTCTACTTCGCGCTTCGCGCCCACAATTCATGAAGTTTTATAAAACCTTTGACTAAAACTTAGGATTTGAGCCCCAAAACCCGCTGTGGAGGGGATTCCATGCCCAATAGTGGTACCACCATGCTAACACTCTTTCTTTTGGACTTGGGAAAACCTGTAATAAAATCCATTGAAACCTCTTCCCAACACTAACTTGGAATGGATAAAGGTTGTAAAATACCTATGGTCTCAATTGTCTCAACTTTATTTTGTTGGAAAACCAACCATTCTACCACAAACTTTTGAATATCATATTTAAGGCCATTCCAAAAAAATTCCTTCTTAATCTCGTGGTAAGTTTTTAAAAATCTCGAGTGCCCTCCTAAGGGAAAGGTGTGCAATTTCAGAAGAATATTTTGTTTGAGTTGGGAATTCCTACAAAGTTTTAAGCAATATTTGTACCATAAAGAATAATTTTTTTAGCTAAATGTATCAAATGTAATGGGATATTGCAGAAAATTTTGAATTAGTTCCCACACTTCTTCGTCATTCTTCCTTTCATCCCTTGCTTCGTTTATCCAATCAGTTGGATAATAGAAATGACACAAAGAAATGCTTCCACATCCTAATCCTTTCTTGAGAGTGCATTTGCAACAACATTTTGCTTCCCTTTTTTGTAGATGATTTCAAAGTCATAACCCAACATATTTATGACCCATTTTTGATGCTCTTTTGAAGACAATATTTGTTCTAAAAAGTATTTAAGACTATCATGATCTATTTTTACCTTGAAGTGTCTTCCCATTAGGTAAGGTCACCATTTCTTAAGTGCATTTAGTATTTCCAACATTTCCCTCTCATTAATAGCTCCGTGCAAATAATTTCCTTTGATTGGACGAATTTCAAAAGAAATGGGTTTTCCTTCTTGCATTAAAACAACACCAATTCCATTTCGTGAGGCATCACATTCCACAATAAAGGTTTTTGTGAAGTCTGGAATAGCTAAGACCGGTGCTTGGCACATTACCTCTTTAAGATGTTCAAAGGCCTTCGTTGCTTATGGAGTCCACGAAAATGCATATTTATTTAGTAATGTTGTTAGAGGTGCTTCTATTCTCCCGTAATTCTTTACAAACTTACAATAATACCCTGTCAACCCGAGAAATCCTCGCAAATGCTTTATGGATGTGGAGATTTTCCACTCCTTAATGCCTTTAATTTTTCTAGGGTCTACCTTAACACCTTCATGAGATATAATATGACCCAAATATTCCACCTCCTGTACTCCAAAGAAACATTTGGATATTTTTGTATATAATTGTTTCTCCTCCAATAGGTTGAGCACCTTGTCAACATGTTGAACATGATTCTTCAAAGAATTGTTGTAGATTAGTATATCATCAAAAAATACTAACACAAATATGTCTAAGGAAGGGTTGAAAATGGAATTCATCAAACCTTGAAATGTAGAAGGTGCAATGGTAAGGCCAAAATGCATGATCAAAAATTCATAATGACCCTCATGAGTAATAAATTCTATTTTCGAAATGTCTTTAGTGTTCATTCTGATTTGATGATATCCTAAATGAAAATCCAACTAGGTGAAGTAAATTTCTCCATGTAATTCATCCAATAATTCATCAATGAGAGGAATGGGAAATTTATCTTTAATAGTGAGCTTGTTGAGCTCTATATAATCCAGACACATGTGCCATGATCTTTCATTCTTGTGCACCAATACTATTGGAGCAGAGAAATAACTTTGACGAGGTTGAATTATACCAGCCTCTAGATTTTCTGCAACCATATGTTCAATTTCACTCTTTTGGGCATATGGATATCTATAAGGGCTGATGTTTGGAGGAACACTTCCTGGAATCAAATTAATAGCATGATCATGATCACGAATAGGTGGTATAAGTCTTATTGTCTTCACGAATAGGATCTTATAGAACTTTTGAATTAGCTAGGGAATGTTAACGAAGCTATAGACTATGCAAGATTCAATAGCTTATGCCTAATCAAATCAATTTAATAAATAAAAACATATATATTTAAGATAATAATAGTCCATCTTAATATATCATGTTACATTTCTTCATCTTCTTCATGTGTCATAGTAGAGATTTCAGGTTTCTTACTAGGGGTTTCCATTTTATTTCTTCAGGTCATCAATTAATGATAGTTATGATTAAAAATTCCCTTTGAATCACTTCAAACTACTTTCTCAAACAAAACTTATGCAAATTAAAAAAAAAACTACACATGTTTTATTTTTCTTCGCTTTTTAGTATCTCTATATTGAATCTGATGTATCTCTGTAATTTAGAATCTCCAAGGTCTAAAATTATGTCTTTGTGGTAGCCCTCTGAGTCCTCTTTTCAACCCCGCAAATCTGATCTATATTGGATTCTCCAAGACCTTGTTATGTCCAATCTTCCACGACGACCTAATTATAGACTAGTTCAGTAGAGTGAACTTATATGAAGTGCCACATGTTATTGTTTTGATCTTCAACCCTGAAAAAATACTCAACAAACTAAAGTCCATCCTATTTCTATTACTTTTTACCAAATTTGAATCTAATTCTCATAGAGAAATTTATGATGATTTTTCCAAGGTCACCTAATTGAGATCGAATTTTGGATCATGCAAAAACCCTAACTTCCTCAGATCATATCTCCAAAAATATAGCGAGGAAAGATCTAAAATTAGTTCACAAGATTCACCAATATCTTAGCTCAAATGATTTTTAATTTTAGCTTTTGAAGCTTTGTATAAAAGAATCTATAGCGAAAATTCCACAACGACCTGTTTAAAGCAACGAAACCCTAGAATCCAAATCTCAAAAACCAAATGTTATGCAACTAGCTCACAAAATAGAAGAAGAGACAGATCAATGACTTCACAATTAGCCTCTTTGATGATGATACATCCTTTACATTACATAAATGAACAATTCTTAGATGATTCAAATGACAAAACCTTCTTTCTATATATAGGAGTCTAAGGGGTCACACTATAATCAGAGCCGACATCACAATAATAATGTAAGGACTCAGCAATAAGAATAGTGGGCTTCTATGGGGAACAATAATAACAATATGGGGACAACATGGGCAAAACAATAACAATAAGGGGCTATATTGACAATAATAATGGGGGAATATGCTATTATTATAGGGACCTAACAAAAACCTTGAGCATGGGGGAATATCGATCCTCCAAAATTTCTTTCTTTTGATAGTTTATCTCTTATCTTTCACTCATTTTTCTACTTATATTCATATCACTTTACCTATCCTTTGAGTTAAAAATCCATCAAAGCCATTCAAATGCACGAATAAGGTAAAAGCCTATTATTGTCTTAAATCTATATATTTTTTATTTATGAAATTGATTTGATTAGGCATAAGCTACTGAATCTTGCATATTCTTTAGCTTCACTAACATTCTCCAACTAATTCAAAGGTTTTATAAGATCCCGCAATGTATAAATTAGCTGAAGCACATGAAAAGCTTCCAAATGGTGCTGAGATCATGATCCACCTATTATCCATAGATGGAAGTCCATAGATCAACTACAACATTAAATTCAAACTCTAGATCAAGTAATGACTAGCACATCT
Source organism: Pinus taeda (assembly GCA_000404065.3). Lineage (NCBI taxonomy): Eukaryota > Viridiplantae > Streptophyta > Pinopsida > Pinales > Pinaceae > Pinus > Pinus taeda. The sequence goes on along the minus strand of APFE030766498.1, from coordinate 8,994 downwards.
TTAGAAGGAATAATATCAAGCGAGAAAGAATCATATCAAGTGAGAGAGATTTATGTCAAGAAAATGAGATATTAACAAATTTGATGATGTGTTCCTTCCAGGATTCACTTCTCAGATAGCGAATCGTGAAAAAGATTTTTTTTTGGAATAGGTGACCAAGATGTCACTTGATGCATCTAATTTTCAGCCTATAGATTCTCAAAATTGTTATGTTAAAAATTCTAATTGGTTCACCTAGAAGCAATTAGGGAGTCTTGAAAGTTGAGTTAAATTCAGAGTTATTGTTATTTGCAAAAAATTGTGTACACACTTCAAAGAATCTCCGTTATGGTGCTTTTATCATCTTTGGTGGTTGACTTAAGTTCATAATACGAAGTTTACAATTACTCATACAACTCAGGAGGCCCCCCTGCAGAACTATGGGCAAGGATTAGTTTGGTTTCTATTTGGATTCCATTGCACTATTCCATTTAAAGCTTAGACTTATGCTCTATTTTTTTTATTTAGTTTTTCTTTGCCTTTTACTTGTTTCTATCTTCTTTCATAGGTCAAGCACTTGAGTAAAAACATAAAACACCATAAAAATATTTATTTTGTTTTTAATTCTGCATTCACTCTTAATAGGTTTACATTGGATGTTAATCTTGCATAGGAATGAAATCTAATTGATGTACACACTCATAGGTTTCATAAAGTTTCAATATTTTAATGACGTTCTCATACAGTTAATTATAATTTTCAATTGTTCTTAGAATAGAAGCTTGGTTATCTTTCCCTTAGAATATAATTTATTTCTTTCTTAGAAATAGAGTCTCATTGCTTTATATATTAAGAATTTCATAGAATAAATGGTTTTCATAGAATATATTTGTTTTCATGTTCATTAAAATAGATCAAGAATAAGAACTTATATTTAAGAAATTTTAAAGATTTCACAGCATAGAACTAGAATAGAACTGCCATTTCAATTTAGTAGATTAAGAATTCCATTACTTTTTAGTTCAAATTTATTGCTTTCCATATATTAATTTTTGTTTAAGTTTTGTCTTGCTTTAGAGAGTTTTGTGTGTACTGATTTTACATATCATTTCGTAGATAAAACTTTCTTTTAAGCATTGAAATTCCTTTCAAATGGATTAGATTTATTTTTAGTCAAAAGTTAAATACATAACATCTACATTTCATTTGTGATTCACAAGAATACAAACCCTAGATTGACATTTAATGCAAGTAATTTAAGAGACAATTAAATTACCCAACACACATAACTAGAATAGTTTCCTATCTACACTATGTTATGTTGTGTAAATTTTGAGAAGGGAATAAAATCCCTTTCTCAACCATGATAGTGATGATTTTGAAGAAGTTAGGCCTAAGGATTTCCATCTAGTTTAGATCCCTCTTCCCACTATCATGCTACTTAGGGTTTTCCTCCAATAGAATGGGATTGGATAGGGAAGTTCTAAAATGAGAATCTAGATTGGAATGTTGCATAGAATACCTTGGATGATTGGTTGGGAAATCCCTAGACAATCCATATGAAATATTTCCTCACAAATCATATCAATTTTATATTCCATGCAAATGAGCTTCTCCTAAATAAACAAGTGATATTCATCAGACTATTCAATTATATAAGCAGTAAAAATCTTATTATTTCAATAGATATTGGTAACCATAGTAATTTTGGTATCCCTAGTTTGAGAGAAACCAAGGTCAAAAGTCCAATGTTTATACTTAGACTTCTACTCCTTGGGAAACTACTATAATTTCCATCTGACGCTTTTCTCCATGTTTTCATTCCCATTTGATTTCATAAAAAAATGGAGTTGGTAATTAGTAGCAACACAAAAAACATCTTTTGGGCCTTAGTGGGTTAGGAGAGCGACTTGTTTCAAGACATAAGGTTGGGGTTAGAGGAAGAAAATTTCAATGGTCCTTTGCAATTATAGGCCATGCTAAAGAGGGAGGAGCTACATTCCATATTAGAAAGATAAGGAATACTAGAGAAATGCATGATCCAAAGCCTTGCAAAAAAAAAATAGATGAGTCATTGAGGCCACATAGAATCCAACTACAACATTGACATCAAGGAGTACAATGAGATGGAAAAATAAAGAGGTGGGGAGCTTGATAGACAAAGTTAAGTGATAGGATAAATCCAAAAGTTTAACACACCAATTTATAGGGGATAGGGAGGGGCTATGTCCAAAATAAATCAACATATTAATTAGAGAAAACTTGATCAACTAATGGGAGCCTATACAAAATGAGGAGAGTACTGAAGAGGACCTCCAAGCCCTCATGCGTGAAATGTAGAATAGGATCAAATTAAATGGATCATCCTAAGAGGCCTTACCAAGAGAATGAATAGACCAAAATAGCCAAGGTGGAAGTAAATTCAGATTAGATATAAAAATAACAAGGTGGTTGTAGAAAAAAGAACTTATCAAGGTCAATCCAATGCATGAGGGAGATGATGCCTAACATAACTAAAACAATGTATAACTTTGACTACCTCTACAATTCATATCTCATTAAATAAATGAATTTCCATCCTTATTCATGATGAGAAGAAACATATAATTTCCCAACCAAATGATCATAGGGACACCACCCAAAATCTCCCATAGAACCATAACTCATGTGTACCATCCCAGTACCAGCTAGAGAAAGAAATGAGAGTTAGCATAGAATGTATTAGGCTTCCACCCACCATGTAGTTGAAGCATTCATGCCATGTTCTATCACCCTTTTTGGGGGTTATTGTCTAGTTCATTTAGCCTTAGGGAACATGAGTGAAGCTACATCATGCTTTAGAGACTCCCATAGAATTGTAAGGACCTAATTTGTGGACTCAACCCCTGTGTTTGCAGTTTAATCCACTTGGTTATTGGTAATTTTGTTAGTATGTGAGAGAGTGATAATGGAAGTGTCTAGGTAGATAAGTAAAATGTGAGAACTTGAGAGATAACCGGTAGTTTAGACACCTTGCATAGGATAGAGTCACACAGAATCTTGGTGAGAGCCAAATGAAAATGGCTAAGTCTCCTCCACTACTAGAATTTAGAAGCCTAAGAGTACGAATAGAGAAATGCCCTTGATTAGTCCATCAAGTTTAATGTTATGTCCCTATACTACTTGTCTAACCCCTTATTGTTATTAGTGCAACCCCCTTATTATATCGTTGTGCCCATGTAGTCCCCATATTGTTATTATTGTGCCCCATAGAAGCCCACTATTGTTATTGTTGTGCCCTTGCATTATTATTGTTATGTCAGCTCTAATTATATTATGACCCCTTAGACTCCTATATATAGAAAGGAGGCCTTGCCATTTGTATCATCCAAGAATTGTTCATCTGTGTAATTTAAAGGAGGTTTCCCCCTCAAAGAGGTTGATTTCTAAGTCGTTGATCTATCTTTTCTATCTTTTTGTGAGATGGTTTCATAACATTTGGTATCAGAGCTTTGGATTCTAGGGTTTCACTACACCAAACATGTCATTGTGGAATTTTCTATATAATTTTTTTCTATGAAATTTTAGAAGATAAAAAAAAAACACCCATTTGAGCCAAAATCGTTTTGAAGCTCGGGTTTGAATTTCAAATATTGTTTCGCTATATTTTCGGAAATATGATCTAAGAAAGTTAGGGTTTTTGCAAGCTCCAGGATTCCATCTCAAATAGGTCAGTGTGGAATTTTCGCTATAATTTTTTTCTATGAAGGTTCAGACTCAGAAATTAAAAACCATTTGAGCCAAACTCATGGTTAATCTCGGGCCCAAATTTCAGATCTTGTTTCACTATATTTTCGTAGATATAGTCCAAGACATTTAGGGTTTTTGTAGACTCCCGAATTACATCCCAAATAGGTGACCTGGGGAAAATTGTCATAACTTTCTCTCTGTGAATCATATTGAAATTTCATAAGCAGCTATAGAAATATGATGTAATTTACTTTTATTTTTATTTTTTTCTTCAGGTATGAAGGTCGAAACTGTAACACGTGGAACTTTGTACAAATTTTCTCTACTGAAAAAGTATATAAGTAGGTCATCTTGGGAGATTGGGCATAACTATTTCTTGGAGAATCCAATTTCAATTAGACTGGTGGAATTGGAAACAAGACATAGAGGGCTACTGCAGGTTTAAATTTAAGACCTCGAAGATCTGAAATTTCAGAGATAAAACAAATTCAAGATCGAGTTGATGAAAGCAAGAAAAAGAATAGCTCGAATCAAGAAAATAGAAACACCTAGTAAGAAAAACTGGATGGAGGATTTGAAGAATGTGATCGAAGCTAAGATAAATAGTTTTATATGTGCCATGGAAGCTAATATTAATGGGACAAAAGAAAATTTGAAGAAAGGCATGGAAGATTTGAAGAAAGACATGGAAGGTTTGAAGGAAGTTGGGACAAAGCTGCTACAAGAAATGCCTCCTAATGACAAAAAGGTAGTAGAGGAAACTCATGATGAGCAAAAAATAAATTTTAATCATGATTTCATAGAATCTAACATTGGATTGGAGACCCACCATATTCCAAAGATTGATATGAGGAATTTTGATAGCAAGGATCCCATAACATGGATACTACAAATGGAGAAATATTTTGATCTACATAATGTGCAACTGTTACAAAAGGTATGTATTGCATCTTTATATTTAGAACCAAATGATTTTTTATGGTATAAAGGGATTTGTTATCATAAAACACTTGTCACTTGGACAATTTTCTCCGAGTAAATGATAGCACATTATGAGGATACATAGGGAAACACCTTCTTTAGCCAATTGATAAATCTCAAACAAAAGTGTTCAATGGCAGAGCACATTGAGGACTTCCAAAAATTGAATACAAGGTTAAATGATATTCTAGGGAAGTAGAGGATTGACATGGGGAATTTAAAGGATAACATTCAACATGAGGTTCGCCTTTGGGAACTTGATTCATTGGAGAAGGCATATAGGTTGGCAAGAAAAATTGAAAGCACAATTCTGGAAACAAGCAAGCCTACCACTCATAACTATAAAGATGGAAGTGTTGTTACTCCTAGCCTTTCACCAGCTACAAGGTTGAGACCACAACAATTGGAAGAAAAAAGAAAAAAATGGCTTTGTTACAATTGTGATAAAAAAATACACTAAATGTCGTAAATGTGTCGAGAAGAAATTAATTTACATAGATGGGGAAGAGGAGCAAGAAAAGGAACAAGAAATGTCAAAAGAAGAGGATATACACCAGGAACCAATCCTAGAGAAAGAAGAAATGAATTTGACCATATCTTGTAATGCATTGACAAGAATTACCACTCCTCAAACTCTCAAGATAGAAGGGCATATCAAGAAGAAAATGGTAACAATGTTGATTGATTCAGGTAGTACCCATAATTTTATTCATTGTAATATAGCCAAGGAATTGAATTGCTTCCTATATCCAAAACTAGAGTGTGAAGTAATGGTTGCAAATGGAGGAACCATAAATTTCTCTAGAAAGTGCCATAATATCAACCTATCCATGGGAGAATATGTCTTGAATAGTACAATGCTTTCCATTCCAATGGGTGGTGCGGATGTTGTACTAGGAGTTCAATGGCTACAATCTTCGGGTATGATAGCTTTTAATTTTCAATAAATTTTCTTGATTTTTTTTGGAAGGAAAGGAGGTTGAATTAAGGGGTATCATAGGGAAACTAGGAAAGATAATAAGCTCTAACAAGATGATAAATCTTCTAAAGAAATAATAACAGGGTGAAATTGCACAATTATGTTCACTAGAGGTACCCACATCAAAATCATCTATTTCTCCAGAACTCCAAAAAGTTATGGACAATCATTCCAAGGTATTTGAGACTCCCAAAGGCCTCCCAACTATTCATGATCATGATCATGCTATTCATTTTATTCTAGGAAATGTTCCCCCAAACATCAGGCCTTAGAAATATCCATATGCCCAAAAGAGTGATATTGAATGTATGGTTGCAAAAATGCTAGAGGTTGGTATAATTAAACCTAGTCAAAGTTCTTTCTTTGCTCCAGTGGCATTGTTACACAAGAAGGATGGATCATGGTGCATGTGTCCAGATTATAAGGAGCTCAATAAGCTTACTATTAAAGTTAAATTTCCCATTCCTATCATTGATGAATTATTGGATGAATTACATGGAGAAATTTACTTCACCAAGTTGGATATTCATTCAGGGTATCATCAAATCAGAATGAAGATTGAATACGTTCCAGAAAAAACATTTAGAACTCATGAGGGTCATTATGAATTTTTGGTCATGCCTTTTGGCCTTACCAATGCATCTTCTACATTTCAAGGTTTTATGAATTCCATTTTCAAACCCTTACATAGAAAGTTTCTATTAGTATTTTTTGATAATATACTAATCTACATCAAGTCTTGGAAGGATCATGTCCAACACGTTGACAAGGTGCTCAAACTATTGGAGGAGAAATGATTATATACAAAAAGATCCAATTGTTTCTTTGGATTACAAGAGGTGGAATATTTGGGTACTCAGTTAGCCCATAGCTCATCTTATCATCCTGAATCTGATGGGAAAATTGTGACAGTGAACAAATGTTTGGAAGGATATCTTCATTTCTTTATCTCTAATAAACAGACACAATGGTTCAAGTGGTTTCCTCTGGCTGAATGGTGGTATAACACTTCCTTCCATACTGCAGCAAAAATGACTCCATTTATGGCACTTTATGGGTATCATCACATCATATTTAAAAGAAAAATATAAGGTTCATGAAGTGGAGGATCACATCGAGCATCAACAACAAATTATCAAACTCTTAAAGGATAACCTCACTTTGGTGCAAAATAGAATGAAACAACATGCAAATCAACATCACGACGCAAGAAGTTTTGATGTAGGTGACTGGATATTTCTATGAATACAACCATACAAACAAATGCCACTCAAGCAAGCTAATAAGGATAATAAATTATCGCCAAATTATTATGGTTCGTACAAGGTGTTACAAAATATTGGTACTATGGCATACAGGTTGGAGCTTCTTACATCTTTCCAAGTGAACCTAGTTTTCCATGTTTCATGCTTAAAGAAGGTTATAGGCGAGAAGCTACTAGTTCAAACAATATTGTCAGAACTTTATGAGAAAGGAAAAATCATATTGGAACCTAAAGCAACCATGGAAACAAGAATCCGACAGCTACGAAATCCATCAATTTCAGAGTATCTCATAAAGTGGAAGAACTTACCCCTTGAAGATTCCACATGGGAGGACAAGAATTTTATACAGATCCATCCAAAACTACTCAAGGATTGAGGACAACACTTTTTGAAGGAGAGGGGCATGTTATGTCCCTATACTACTAGTGTTACCCCTTCTTGTTATTAATGCAACCGTCTTACTATATTGTTGTGCCAATATAGTCCCCATATTGTTATTATTTTGCTCCATAGAAGCCCACTCTTGTTATTGTTGTGCCCTTGCATTATTATTTTTATGTCAACGTTGATGATATTATGATCCTTAGAATCCTATATATAGAAAGGAGGTCTTGTCATTTGTATCATCCAAGAATTGTTCATTTGTGTAATTTAAAGGAGGTTTCCCCACCGTGAGAAGTGCTAGCGTTTTTTGGCCAAGGATAGGTGTTTATAGATTCTTAGATTGAGGCTTGGATTGTGAACCATATTTCATCCTTGTTTCAATGTTTTTGCTTGAAAATTCAATGATTACATTCTTATTATATTATCTATATAATATGGCTAGGAACATCCACCAATGTTTGTTGAGAATGAAGTTGTTATAGAGAGTCCGCCTCTAGTTCTTTGGGGTGTGGGTGGATACTATCCTTGTGTTTATTAGATTTCCTAAAATCAAAGTACTTTATTCAAATTTTTTTCTATATCTTCACACTGTTTAAGAGTTTTTTAGCACTCTCCTCATTATTTTTTCACATATACCATATGGAAGGAAATTTAAGTCTTATGTTGATTAAATAGTACCAATGGGAATTTTATTTTAGGAAAGGAGCCAAAGAAAGGATGATAATTATTTCCATAGTTCTACATTCCAAATCTATTTCCAAGTAACCATAGATTCCAATGATGTGGTTTTCTTCCTAATTATAAGCTCTTTTACCACTAAATTTTCCACATCCTTAACATCCCTAATAGAGGATTCCTTGACCATCAAAAATATTTATTTTCATTTCCTTTAGGTAGAAGCCTAGGCAACATAATTCCACTTGGGAAAGTCGAGGTTTATAGGATTTTCCTCATGTCCAGGTCCTATAGGATCTTAGGCCCATTTCATTTTATCATAATCAATATTTATTGAGTTTATGCCATCCCAAGGCCTAAAGTATGTATTTAACTTGATGAAGGAGTGGATTGATGTTAAATTTAGTTTTTTATTGCTAATAATCCTCCTAGAATAAACTTGGTTCACTATATCTATTTCCAAAAGGGTTGGTTCTATACTAGTGATTTGTTTACCCAAGCATTGTTCCAGATAAGGGAGCTAGTTCTAGGATCATTTACTCTAATTAATTATTCCTTGTGGGTTTGGTTGACATATTTGGTTTTCCAAAGATTTATCTATAGCCCCCCTTGGTTTTTGTTCTTAAGGTTTTAACCCTATATAAAAATTACTTGCAAACAAATTCTTAAAAACAAAAAATATACATAAAATTTTCTAATAGAGACCAAAACTGGGAAAACTAGATTTATGTTTCATTATATTCCTTTAAATTTTACAATAAATTATATAAATGTCGAAGAATTCTTAAATCCTAATTAATTAAACCCAAATTAGAACATAATCATAGTTCCCTTGATCAAATCTACAAAATAACATGGGAAAAACCATGCCCAAAACCTTGCACAAATCTATGGGTGGGTTCGCCCAACATACTTGGGTTCACATATTTTTTATTTTTTTGGGGCTTTGTCCGAAGCCCAAGGTAGGAGGGCTACCAAATGAAAACCCCTAGGAGGGGGGGG